>JANDJZ010000817.1:0-22371 GCA_027943245.1 Acanthamoeba sp. SK_2022b | reverse complement strand
CCTAACCCTAACCCTAACCCTAACCTAACCCTAACCTAACCCTAACCCTAACCCTAACCCTAACCCTAACCCTAACCCTAACCCTAACCCTAACCCTAACCCTAACCCTAACCCTAACCCTAACCCTAACCCTAACCCTAACCCTAACCCTAACCCTAACCCTAACCCTAACCCTAACCCTAAACCCTAACCCTAACCCCCTAACCCTAACCCTAACCCTAACCCCCTAACCCTAACCCTAACCCTAACCCTAACCCTAACCCTAACCCTAACCCTAACCCTAACCCTAACCCTAACCCTAACCCTAACCCTAACCCTAACCCTAACCCTAACCCTAAAACCCTAACCCTAACCCTAACCCTAACCCTAACCCTAACCCTAACCCTAACCCTAACCCTAACCCTAACCCTAACCCTAACCCTAACCCTAACCCTAATGTCTAAATATGGTAAGTCTCGGACCTAAAAAGGTAAAGTCATCAAATGTTCACATGTTACATGTCATCTTGTAGCCCACTCAACACTGAGTACAGACCTGCTAGTGGCATCTGACACAGACAACGTACAAGCCAGTATGCTAATTTATACAATTAATTGGGATTTTTTGACATGCTTTTTTCATGTATTATTTGTTTATCTAGTCCATAACCTTGATATTTTTGCTGCTTGTATGTATACAGGTATTCATTGACTGTCAGTAATGATATCCACATGTTTACTTGTGCTTTTCTCCCTTCACTTGCCAGTTATACATTTTACAAGCAATATTTGCTGTGATGCATATAATTGTTTTTTTGGTATCTCTCTTGTGGGCAAGTTTTGCTTCAATTATTAATTGTATGCCTTTGTCATTGTTTTATTGGCTTTCCAATGAGCCCAAAGACAATAGGGTAGCTTCTTCTGTAGCAGTTGTAGCTCTATGCTGCCCATTTTGCCTACAAGTCAACAAGGAGTCCCATTTTGCAAAAGTTTTGTTTTACATACCATTGCATAGCCCTTGCTGAGCTGAACACAATGCACTGTACCACATGCAACACAGCAACAAGGATGCAGAGTTAGAGCTTGATTTCAGAATATGCACAGTGCCCTGTGCTGCACACAATGTCACTGGTATAATCAGCTATCTTGTACTTTGAGAGCATGACACCAAAGGACTTGTACACCCTTTATGCCCCCCCAAAAACACGTTTCCCACTGTCTGTTTTGGTCTAGCTCTTTTTGTTAGCCCACAATTGAATTTACAACCACCCATTTTGCCCCATACAAATGGGCTCTCTCTCTTCCCTTTTTTTTATTTTTTTTTTTTGTTTTTCATCCACAATGACTGTGTCATCCACTCAACTGATGCCTGAGTAATGCTGATTCTAATGAGGATGCATTGAGTTGGTGTAGACCAGTTCTTCCTGAGATCCATGATTTTTTTGCACTTGAAATAATTCAAAATTAAATATTGTAAATTCTCTATCTCCTTTACTTGGACAGATCATGGATTTTTGTTTGCACCATCAGGTAGAGCGTAATCTATAGTATATTTACAATGCTTGATATCAGGGGGGGGAAAGAGGCAAGGCAGGAGACTCACAGTAAAAATACCCCCAAAACACCAGGTCCTGATCGCCAACAGCCAACACACATGGGGTCAATGTTGCAAAAAAAGTTTTGTTTTACATACCATTGCATAGCCCTTGATGAGCTGAACACAACGCACCATACTGTGTGCAACATGGAGACACGGATGCAGAGTTAGAGCCTGTGAAATGCACCAATGATTTCTTTGTCCATAGGACACACCATATCAAAGCTTTCTTGTACTTGGGATGCATGACCTCCAAACAACACTTGTGATACCCTTAACCCACCCCCAAAAAAGGGTTTTCTGCTGTCTGTTTTGGTCTAGCTATCTTTGTTAGCCCACAATTTAATAAACAACCTGGGTCAACTTTTCCAAAAATTAACATTGTAAATTCTCTATCTCTGATACTTGGACATATCAGTGCTATTCGTTTGTGCCATTGAATAGAGCGTGAATTATCACATCTGAATAATGCTTAATTGTATGTGTAGAAAACAAAAACCACAGACTTTTTTTGTAATGGATAGGGCCTTTGTATAGGGCGTGTTCCAGATAAAATTCAAAGATTTGCGTCTAACTCTGCAGCAAGTTAACGATATGAGAATTAGACAAGTACATCTTATAGCTGAGCTCTTGCTCTACAAAAGCATATAGTATTCAACAATGTAGGATGATCTGGGGCTTTGTGCTCTAGCCCTAACCCTAACCCTAACCCTAAACCCTATGGGCCTTTTCCAGAGGTTTTTCTGGCCCAGCCTTTCCCTGGCCTTTTCCTTGGCTTTTCTCCTTTTCTCTAGTCCTTAGCATTTTCTCCCTCTCTCTCCAGCCATGGCAAAATATGTGCCTGGCATTGTGGTGTCTTGTTTTAAACTGTTAATAAAAACTTGATTACCCTAAGGTTGATCAGGCACTGATCCCTGGCTTGAAGGTGACTGCAGCCACACAACAATGATGATAATGAC
Source organism: Acanthamoeba sp. SK_2022b (assembly GCA_027943245.1). Lineage (NCBI taxonomy): Eukaryota > Discosea > Longamoebia > Acanthamoebidae > Acanthamoeba > Acanthamoeba sp. SK_2022b. The sequence continues at coordinate 19,837 of JANDJZ010000817.1, read as the reverse complement.
AGGGCTGTGGCTCAGTGGGGTGAGGACCACACAGGGGCCAACCATAGTGGGCTGGCCAGTGTAGCTGAGGGCAGCTGGTGCATAGGCATTGGTGCATGGGCTGCAAGGGCATGCCACTTGTGTGTGATGTTGATGCTTGATGCCAGGGGCTGGGTGGGTGGGGCTGATGACATGTCCACATAGTCCTTGTCATTGTTGTCATCATCATAGTTGTTGTAATAGTCATCATTGTCATAGTTGTTGTAGTTGTTGTCATTGTCATTGTCATTGCCATTGTCATGGTTGTGATGGTTGTCATCCCTGCTGTCATTGTCATTGTCAGGACAGCTGCCAGTGCCATAAAATTCACTTGCTTTGCCATTATCATGCTGGTGGCAGCAGGGCTGGCAGTCACACAAGCAGCACTGTCATGGAGGCTGTGGCTGCAGGGGCAGCTGAAGTGGCCCCTTGGGCAGTGGCACCATTACGGCCACTGTTCTGTCATTTTTCCAACCCAATGGGCATCAGGTACATTAGCCTTCCTGCATTCCTGCACCAGAGTGCTTCTTTCATCACATCCCTATCCCTCCAATGCACAAGGAATCATCTCACAACACACCAACCTTCCTTTCCAGCCAAGGCAATGACCACATACCTCTACCTCTGCCACTCTACAACTACCTCTCAACAGCCTGGAACTACCTGCCCCACATGCATACCTTCCTGGACAGAATGCCAAACCTGTCCACATCTTGTACAAAGCAGCTCCCACCTTCTACCTCTCACTTGCCCCTGCCCTCTACCATGGCATTATTCCTCTCTGTTCCTCCACCATCAGTGCCACCAATGTTGGCTCCCTCACCAACTGGCTTCTTGGCTCTTTAGTCAAGAGCTTGGATGATGGGGACATGCTCAACATCACTGCCTCCTTCCCCACTCTACAGCATCATGTGAAGCCTGCACACAGCTCACAGCCTCAAGCTCCCCACTCTTTCTCATCTTCCAGCACACCTAACAGGTCCTTGGGCTAAGTGCCTCCTATTCTGTAACTTTCAAAAAGTGATGTTTTATTGATATTGTTTATGAGTGAGAAACCAATTGCACAGGCATTGAATGACTGTAAAATGAATGGCTCACTCATGGCACAACACATAGAACTTAAGTAGTTTACTAGGGTAAGTGCCATGGAATCGTGGCCTTAGAGCAGCAGCAACAGAAACGAAGAAACGAAGAGGAAATGCAAAAGTGGTTGCTGCGGTCGCGCGACAATAGACACCCACCACCTTAGCTACGACCTGCGATGGGAGAAGGACAGTCCAAGTGCGTGCTCCCCCCCCCCAATCTCCCCACTCTTCTTGTCCTTGCCCACCCCACTCAACCTCAACAGGTTGAACGAGGCTATTGCACAGGGTCAAAAAGACGTCGTGCTCACGTATTTGGGTGCGAAGAAGCCCAGCACTAAGAAGCTCAATGCTGGCCTTCACTATGCTGTGACAGCCGGCCAGGCTGATATCTTAGGTGCATCTTCGTTCTTTTTTTCTTAGATTAAAATATCATATAAAATAATCGATGAATTTCTGGCGTCGTCTGAAACTGGGCGGGCAGAACTCTTCCTGAGTCATGGTGCCGATGCTAATTCAACGACCAGCGGAGAGGGGTTCACCAACAGCTCAGCGTACTGCCATGGGGATAACGTAACCCGTGCGTTCTCCTTTCCGCATGTGTGCCTACACAAGAGGTCGAAGATAAGCTCATCCACCCCGTTTCAGCACTTCACAAAGCGTGCCTGGCCGCCAATGCCTTCTGTTTGAAGCATCTCCTCAAAGCCGGAGCGGATCCTATGGCACAGTTGCACATGCCCCCTCTTATATCTGCAGCAACCGGTCCAACGTAGACTAAGGCCAATATTGGCCTATCCACAGATGCACGCTCACGACCAAGGAGGGACACGCCACTAAGGACAAGGTGACCGCTTAGAGGCCTCTCGCTGTGCGTGCATATGTGTTGTCAAATGGTGATGGTTTCAATATGTGCAGGTCACGCCAGCAGAATGCGTGCTATTGGGAGAGGATGAAAAGATGGGAAAGGAGAGGTACAGCCAGCAACACGTGTCGCTGCGCCTAGCGTGGGATTGGCAAACTCAGCTCGCTTCTCAAATTGTGGTGTGCTGACAACACAATCATTGGCCCTATTCACCTAATTGAAGGGACATCTGCCTGCAGATGCTGATGCTCAAAGGCCTCACCGTCGCCTATGCCAATGCCGTACGGCAACAACGCTCTGCCCCACTCCGCTGTGTGCAGCCCTTTAATCAACGCACTGACATCTCGATCGGTGCGCACAAAGGACGGGGACACATTGCTCCATCTTGCCGCGGTCGGTATGCATAGAGACATCTGCATGACACTTGTGGCCAAAGGTCATCCACTCCCTGATGCTTCGTGCCCCGGGCATGTGTGAGCTGATTCTCACTCCACTGCAGGGGCCAACGTGAACTCGAGGAATCATAAAGGCAGGACTCCTCTTCATAGCTATGCTGAGGGGATGGCCAATAGACTTGGTACATCGCTTAAGTGGACGGCGCAAGTATTTGAGTGATGCAGGCATAACATATGTTGCTGGTTTAACCCTGCCAGGTCACTTGATGATTACCGAGATCAAGGATCCGCAAAACGAGATGCGACGAGGTAACCCGCCTGCAAGACTGTTTGATGGTTCTCTCACTCACATCAACCTGCCAGTGGGGCAGAAGGATACTTGGGGCGACCACATCAACTTCTTTGTTCGACTCGGTAAATGCCCCCACCAGCCGCTCAAGTGTCTACTAAGGGATACTAGCGGGTGTGTGTGTGTGTGTGTGTGTGTGTGTGTGTGTGTGTGTGTGTGTGTGTGTGTGTGTGTGTGTAGGCGCCGATGTCAACGCGACGGACAACGAGGGCTACACACCGTTGCACGTGGCCTGTTTCACTTTCTCGTACCAGACCTACTTCATATCATTTCGCATCTCTGCACTAGACTACGCCGAAGTCTACTTTGCCGACTGTGAAATCTACAAGTACGGCCTCAATCCTCACACATTCACACGTGTGGCGTTCTAGTTACTCATCATCTCTGGACAGGCGCTTTCTACAGGCTGGAGCAAACCCCAACGCTAAGGACAAGGTCGGTCGTGATCCGCTGGGTCTCATTAGGGATCGCGTTGGCTTCGTGGCCGCACAAAAGGGCCGTTGATCTCACCCATTGCTGGTTGATGGTTATGTTCTTATTATTAAATACAGTACAGCGCTACAATACTTACAAGAGATCTGAGCATTTGGTTAAATGGGCACAATAGGGTTAATGTGTGTAAATTGCTCAGAAGCCTCTGTACGGATTGCTTGCACCACCAAACCAAATCAAGAAAAGAGGGAAGGACTGAATGGCCTCTCAAGGGTAGCACCATTTTAGTAGCCACCAAGTAGACGTACATGCAGGGACATCTCCATCCTCGCCGTCAACAGGTTTGCGCCACATGACAAGGAGGTACGCAAAACACAGCACCACGCTCACAAGGAGCAGGACGTTGATCTGGGTGAAATCGCCGCTCATTAGCCCAACTCCGATGCTCATCAGAGGGAACTGTGCGGCAGCCACTGCGGTCATTAGGACTGCGAGTAACCGCTGGAGAGCCTCATGGTGCCGCAAGCCAAACCTACATCGTCGGCCATGGCAGAAAGTTAGCACGAACGAACGCACACTCTTCTTCAGCGTTACGGCAGGATTGTCACATAACGTACACTTTCTCAAGGTAGGCAACCGCCGAGATATACACGAATTGGCGGCACACGGTATAGAAGATGAGCATGGGGCTGAAAACGGTCCACTGAACCGGGAACAGAACCTGGGAACCAAAGAGGAATCCAGCATCCACCACCGCCGTCGTAAGGTTAACGGAAACACCAACGGCACAAAGAGAGCAGCGGAAAGGGAGGCAGGGAGGGCTGAAGAACCAGAATGCCGTAGCCAATGGAAAGCACATTTGTGATGGCGAACGTAAGATTAAATCCTCGTTTTTCGACACAATAATGAGCGCCCAAGAATGCTAACGAGCCGCAGGCCAGCGCCACGCTCCAGGCATCAATGCGCTGAGAGACGAACGCTGCAGCAGGCACAGTCAACCAGTTCGTCCCACAGAACTACACAACAAGAGGAAGAGCAAGTTGCGCTCGCAGAGAAAAAGTGTGGGGAAGAGTACGTACTCGATTCAACAGAGTCCTCCGTAATCTGGGGGAGTATGGTTCCTATTAAGAAGTCCAGTCGTAGGAGATGAACGCAAAAGAATAGCAAAATAAATAAAAACTCGGGTGTCACCACCTGCGGCACCACCAAGCGCAAGGAGACCATCCCACGCCGCCAAACTGGTCAGACCCACCACTCATCGCGCGCGCAAGGTGAGCGACGGGGAGAGTGGGTACCGTTGGCAAAAGGGAGAGATGAGAGAGATAGGCGTCGTCGCCAGTGTCGTCCTCGTCGTTCAGAATGTCCTCTTCATCATCTTCGCTTACCATGACCGCGTCGGTGTTGTCCTGCGAGCTGCACCGTGCTGGTGTGTGAGCGACGATGCAGATTGGTGCAGGCAGGTGGGTTGCGGGCACAGGACATACCCAGAGAGACGGGTGAAGGGTCTGTTGGGCCAAAAGAGCATGCCAGTGACGAAGCAGAAGAGGGCCACTCCCACCAGGCCCAGCAACGAGATCCCGAGCTCGAGGTGCATCCATTCTTCCAGAAACTGTACGCACGCATGCACACGACATGCGGTGTCTAAGAATAAGTTGACAGACCTCGGGACCAACACTCACGGCACTCACCTTCAAGGCAAAGAACACTCCGCTGCTGGCTTGAAAGGCTGCCGATAGAACGGCGCCCTGCATGTGAGGAGGTGCGCGAGGCAACACACACACACACACACACACACACACACACACACACACACACACACACAGAGAGAGAGAGAGAGAGAGAGAAGCTTCATGAGCGTATGACAAGAAAGGGCAAGAACAACAAAAAGAGACGAGAAGAGGGAGAGAGTACAGCTGCTCGCTCGGAACCGGGGAAGAGATTGGCAAACTGGAGGCAGGGCAAGTGGATGGCCCCGCTGCCGACGCCTATCAGACCAAAGGCGTAGGGATAGAGGTCCACCTCTACACTCGCAACGAGAGAGACGCAGCCATTGGATCAAGAAGGATAAGTAAATATAGAGAGAGAATTGTGAGAGAGAGAGAGAGAGAGAGAACCACATGTAGTGCGCACCTTGCTCGAGAGCGAGGATGAAGAGGAAGGTGCCGAAACCAAGCACGATGGAGCCGACGACGGTGGTACGCTTGGCGCCAAAGGTGTCCATGAACCATGCAAAGGCGGCACGGCTGGCATACATGCCCATCAGGCCGAGCGTGTAGACGAGTGCTAGTCGCGTCTGTTGCTCCTTACACCAGGCACCTCCTCCTTCTTCTTTAGTGGTGCCAGTGCTCGCCTCATCGCTGTTATTGAATGTCGAGGACATGCCGTCGACAGGTCCGCCTGAGGAGCTGTTGCAGTCGCCGGTTCGATAGAGCGAGCGCTCATTGAGGAGGGCGGCCAGGGCGGCCCAGCCAAGGACCAGTCCGGATGCGCACAGCGTGTGGAGGAAGGCCAGGCCAAAGAGAAAGTATCGATATTGGCCCTTGTAGTAGCTCTTGCGCCTCTTCTCGTCCCAGTTGTGCCTGTGCTTAGGGTGGAGCGGTATCCGCTCTTCTTCGTCGTCGTCCTCGTCGTCCTCCCCGAACAGCGCAGTGGTTCCTTCGCGCCACCTTGTGGGCGCGTGGAAGGCCCTCCCCCCGCCGCCTCTTCGTATTGAGTTCTCCCTCATGATGAGGTGTGCTGCGCGGTTGTTTGTCGACAAGCTCCGACCTGCTTTTATCTAATTAAATGCGTAAATAAAATACTTAGTTTCATTTTCGTAGATGGGGCATGGTGACCAGTCCTCTCGTAATAATAGTAATAATAATAATAATCAAAATATTTCTATATATTAAAAAAAATACATCTTCTGAAAACGTTTACAAGGATGGCAGGGAAGGAACCTCTAAATTTCTGTGTTTCAAGGCAAAAAGGATTGAATTCGGCCGGTAATAATAATGCAAGAGCACGTCCCAGCCGTTGCGCGTATGTAATTCAAGTGGGACTAGAATTCGTAACAGAAGCCGGTTCCCGCGTTTGTGAGTGTTGCTCCGTGTGGAGGGGGAGAAGTAAAACTGAGGAAAAGGATGTAGAAAATAGAGGCCGTGGTCATAAAACCAGAAAACAGAACCACCAACCAGCAACCTCCTGGAGCGCGAGAGTTCGGTGGAACAATAACCGACGTCCTTAATAATGCGAGGCATGGACTGCTTGGGCAACCCACAAATAAGCGAGATAAGTGCCTCATTTCAACCGCTATTGGCGTGCCGTAGGGGCCCCAACAGGTCTCCAACTTGCTTGCTGTAACCCAAAAAATGGATGCACACGAAGGAGCATTGGGTACGTGCTCATCTGGAGCCGAGTTGATTCACCGCTCCTCACTCGATTTTTCACGGTGCATTATCTCCTTACAGGGCAGCAAGTGAAAATAACCACTGCCATCCGCGGCATTCTCGAAGACGTACATAACCGTTTCCAGATTTTTTTGCATTGTTTTTTTTCCATCAAAAAAAAGAAAGAAAGAAAGAATAATGTAATATATGTATATGAATAATATGAATAATATGTATGTATTAACGATCAAAATACTCTCATATATTGCAGTACGATGGTTCTCAGGTTTTGGCTGAGATGGTACAGAATGCAGACGACGCTCGTGCATCCACAGCAAGCTTCCTCCTCGACTTGGTACGCAAACAGTGACCACATGAGACACACACATACACATACTGTTGGTGATTCTTCGACTGATATGGGTGGCCATTTCCACGTTTCCTCTTCCTCCTTTGCAGAGGATACACCCCATGAATACGCTCCTGAGTCCTGCTATGGCCCAGTTCCAAGTATGTAGCTACTGTTGCAGTGTGTGTGTGTGTGTGTTAACTGCTTCGGTGTTGCTATTTTTTGTTGAGGTTTAGCACGCTTACTCAACCTCTTAATGATTCCTCTTACATAAACTAATGCTTCGGCGGCATCAGGGTCCAGCGCTGTGCGCATTCAACAATGCCGTCTTCCGCGACGAAGACTTTGAAAGCATCCAAAATGTCGGTGCAGGACGCAAATCGAACGACCCAATCGCTACAGGTCACGCCCATAAACGACTCTCCTCAATCCAGGATGTCTTGGCGATATGTCCATAGACTAGTATGCGGTGGCAGGCATCAGCAGCCTTGCGTGCGTTACTGACACACCAAACATGTGCATGGCGCGCGTGGCTGGCACAAATCCACTCACAGGACGGTTTGGCCTGGGCTTCAACTCCGTTTACCACATGGTATGTAACGCAATCAACAACAGTCTGAGACTGTCACATAACGACCCAATCTTGCGCTTTGTGCTTAACAGACCGACTTGCCGTCTTTTGTCACGCGCGAGAAAGCTGTTTTCTTCGATCCTCACCGTACACACCTCCCAGGCATTGAGCACGGTCCTCCCGGTATGATGAAGTCTTTTTTAATATAGAAAATATATATGTGATTATACAAAATATTAGGTCTGTGATTATCCATGTAGAAGACTCACGGCTAAGATGTGTAACTCTATCTGTCAAGGCAAATACTACAATTTCACTGTGGCCGAGATCAGAGCCAAATACGCAGATCAGTTTGCTCCATACAAGCTGTTTGGCTGCGATCTGGAACGTCCATTTGATGGAACCATCTTCAGGTGCGGCGCCACCTTCCACTTCTCTATCCCCGGAAGAGAGCCTAGCAATCACGACATAAAAAGACAGCATGCACAAGATACATGAACAAGCTGACTCCTTTCCATCCTTGTCGTCGTTGACACACAATCAAGATTTCCTCTTCGATCGGTGGAGCAGGCGAGAGTGTCCGAGTTGGTTGCTTCGCACCAGCCATTCACACCGGACGACGTGTTGCAGATATTCGACAAGTTCATCGAAATGGGCAGTCAGATCTTGCTTCATCTCAAGTTCCTTCGAGAGATTAAGCTCTACGTGTGGACTGAAGGGCAAGTCGCGCCCGAGGAGGTGTACAGCGTGGGCCTAGACAAAACTTCAATGAAAGAGGAGGAGATGCAGAAACGATCGTCGCTCTTCCTTTTCATGGCCTCCAAGTTGGAGGCCTGTAAACGGAACGCGAAGGAGGACGACTCGTCTGCTTCAAAGGAGAACGTCTTCGAAGCTATGCTGAGCCAAACACCAGCCAAGGATTTCCCGCAGGACATCTACAACTTGCGCTGCGTTGTCAAGGGACGGCGTAGGCGACATTCGGCGGTGCCCTCCGAAGCAGGTACGAGGCTCGCGAGCAATTTGCGTGTTACTCCCCTCATGAAGCTGCGGACTGGGTTCCTAAGTAAGTGTCCTCACTCACGCACGTTTTTCCTTGCTGTTACGCTGTAGGAGCGGAGCAACCAGCTATATCTGGCAAGTGGGAAGCGTTTCATTTTCACGATCATTGGAAGCTGTCACGCGTTGTGGGCCAATCACAGGCCTACCAGCTTGCCAAGCAAAACGCTCGGTTTATCTCCGTGCCCGCGCACAGCATGCCATGATAGAGCATCTTTGCAATTTTTTGTCTCACTCTCTCTCTCTCTCTCTTCCGCGATCTAGACACGCCCTCTTTCCGCTGGCTACTGTAGCAGCCCTGGTGAGCCGCCAAGTCGTGTCCACGGGAGGAACCGCTTCCACAGATGACTGGATAGCAGCTGACGCGAGTCAGCTGGGGCACATGTGTCCTCTCCCTCTTGTGGGCCGAGCATTCTGTACTCTTCCTCTTCCGCTCTGGAGTGGCTTGGTACGGAATTTCCTCATTTTTATTATTATTATTATTATTAGTATTAGTATTTCCCAATCGGGACAATCGACGGTAGCGACGCTGAAGAGACTCGTTCTTTCTTCTGATGTTTCAGCCAGTGCATGTGAATGCCGGCTTTGCTCTGTCCCGCGACCGTCGATCCATCATCAGTGGGAGCGATGTGTTCGACAAACAGCTCCTCGTCAAGTACAATCAAGGTACATTCTCGTGAATTAGAGCCAGGACGCCATTGCGTACATGCGTGCGTGCAGTCACGGTCGGCATGTAGTTGGCGTGGCTCATGTTTCTCCGTCACGTTTGGCAACGTTGTGCAGCACTTCTTACCGATGCGGTCGCCTGGGCTTATGCCCGACTTTTGCTGAGGCTAGCAGACGATTGCCAGAAGGGGCTGCCGCTTAAACTGGATAACTACTACCAGCTGTGGCCAAAGAAGAAAGATGTGATTTCCGGCGGAGGTTCAACCTTACACATTCTCTTCTATGGGTCCCACTTGCTCTTACTTAGTCGGATTTCACACAGGTGCCGACGGCTCCCTATGGTCTCTCGTTGTGGCGCCGGTGCTGAAGCGGCTGGTCGACAAGAAAGTCTTTGCCTGTGCCTCAACGCCAGCTACAATGCTGCCGATGGCATCGAGCAAAGGACGGTGGGTCGACGCAAAGGAAGCCCTCTTCTTCGACATCGAGCAAGACACTCAGGTACGTAATAGTAAATAACATCTGCTGCAAGCGGAGCGAGGTCAGCACGTGCTAAGCCACAAACATGACGTATTCAGGAAATTGTTGAGCGTTGGGTTAAGCTGGCCTCTGGCGAAGGTGGTCCTGGGAGCAAGAGCGCGCGGCGATCGCTTAAACATGCGGCTTTGTCGCCACTTTCCCTCGTCATCGGTTGTCTTCTGCTTGCTCATTGCCCCTTGGTACGTATCACCCGTCATGTCCCAGTGCGATCTTCTATCTGGAATTGGGGCCTGTTGTTGATCAATGATTATGATTGGTGTTACAATTTGTTTGACACATCAAAGGTTGCCGTGCCCATGGCCATTTACGACGAGTTCATCGAGGCTGGTCTGTCGTCGGTTCGCCGGCTCACTCCTGGCTTTGTGAGGCAACTGTATCGCCAGAAAAGTACGTTCTTAGACCTCCTCGACGTTTCGTGCTCTTCTCCTGTCGCTCTCACAACGCAGCGGTCTCCTGTTTTGCGTATCAGTCGAAGCTCTGCGGCAGAAGGGGCTGCCGTTTCCGCCGCCTCGCTACCCAATTGGCCGCTTCCCATCCCTCGATGAATCTCTCGTGGGCGTATCTGAGTCAATTGCCATTCTCAAATATGCCCTGTCGGATATCGGGCCGTATAACGAACGCAAAGGTACGACGCCAAACAAGTTGGTTGTGCACTTGGAGGCCAAGCTGCGCGCTGCTTGTTCTTAGGCCTCCCTTCTCTTCCCTCTTTCAGTTGAAGGTCAGAATGACTACACAGCCGAATACGTGGCACATCTGCCGTTTCTGTGTCTGGCGTCCAATGAGTGCACCACGTTCGCCAACAGTGGCAGTGGATCGGTGCTGTGTGAGTCGAAGAAGACCCGTGCTCTCGCACAGGTCCTTCTTCGTAATTGTGCCAACGTCTTCATTCACCCGGAACTGGTGCGACAGATAGGTGACCTCCCCCTCCTCCTTCCCCTCCCATCTTATCCCCCTTTAAGTGTAACGAACCAATCGGTACATGTTCCTGCTTGATGACAACAGGCGAACTTCGATATCCGCCGTTCCAGGAGGCCGTTGGCATCCGTCCCTTGACTCTTGCGCTGCTGGGCCAGTTGCTCAACGAGGGCCGCATGCTACCTCTGGCATGGCGCGGCCTTAGAGCCATCCCATGGCGCACGACGAGAGGAGCCAGCGTCAAGGAGTGGATCGAGCACTTTTGGGAGTTTGTGCGCAGCGAGGAGGAGAGGGAACGCAAATGCGGGACGCATGAGGGATTCGCCGACCGATTCCTCGCCGACTTCGGGGAGTGGCCGCTCCTGCCCGTGCGCGATGGCCAACTGGTAACTCTCAAACGGCTGTCTCTGGTGATCAACTCGGCCGATATCGCTCAAGCTGTCGACCCAAACCCAAGTGGTGACAGCGGCGAGCGCGTCATTTACCAGCTGCTGGAGCGCCAGCTGCACTACCCATATATCACCGACGACAAGGAGATCGACGTGGTGGCGCGCGGTTGCGTACCGCGAGCGATCCTCGACCGGACGGTGAAGCTCTCACCTAAATCTCTCATCGCGGTGCTGCACTTGCTCATCACCGAGGAGGAGAAACGATGCCCCAAGGGGAGGCCGGGTTTTGAAGAGCTGCCCTTCCGCAGGTTGAGCCCCAACGAGCGTGAGCTTGTGCTCAACTACATCGCACGTGGAAACGATAGCTTGGGCGACGCCGACCTCAATCCACTGCGTTCCCTTCCTCTCTTCCCGTCGATGAACATCCTCGTCCGCGACGAGTCTACTTCACCGCATCCCGACACGGCCCCCCACACAACGCCCCCAGCACTCTCCTCGTTCACGAGCTACACGAGCCTCAAGAACCGGAAATGGTACACGCTGCCGGATGACTTCCCGCTGCCGAGTGGGAAGGCCAGCTTCCTTAATGGCATCGCCTTTCTGCTATCGACCAAGACGACCGACGCGCTTTACGCCAAGCTGGGCATCCTGCCGCTTTCCAGGGCTTCTCTTTATGTCGATTTTGTGTTTCCGGCCATTGAGGCCAAGGCCAAGACCGCGCAGGAGGCTCTCCTGGCTGCAACTGCAGGCTCGCGCTCGTCTCATCCTGAGGTGCCTGTGGACCTGGGGGACCACGTGGAGCAGGAGATCCTTCACCACCTAGAGGATATCCGCCTGCATTTCGAGCAGCTCATGAGCGAAAAGAAGGACTTTGTCGACGTCCTAGCCAAGCTGCCCCTCCTCCGCGGTACGCATTGTCGTTGTTATTACTCTTACTCATCGTTATCTCACGTGATCGCCATGGGCAGGAATGGACGGTTGCTTCTACCCGCCTTCGACTTTCGTCGATCCCACGGTTCCACTGCTCCACGCCATCAAGCGGGAGTGGTCGCTGCCACCCGCGTATGCTCGTTCGGCTGAGTGGCTGCTCTTCTTCCGCCGGCTCGGTCTCTCCTACAGAGTAGATGCCCCGATCTTTCTTGCGTTCGCCTCTGAAGTAAGCGAGCTGGCCAAGCGCGACCCGGTTGGAGCGCGCCAGAGGGCCGTTCTCCTGATCCAGTATCTCAACGAGCACTACAACGACCTCGTCGCGACAGAGCAGCAGCAGCAGCCGGCGCCCAGCACCAGGACCAACGGCTCAACCGTTGGCGGTTCCGAGGGCAACCGGCAACCCAGTGAGGACGCACTCACCGGTAAATTGACTGGCGGCGAGTCGTCGCTGTTGTTCTGGGAGAAGCTGCGCGAGGTGGAGTTCGTGCCCTGCATGGAGGTGCGGCAGGAGACGGAGTACGTCAAACGCGCCTTCTACCGCTTTGCCGAGGTGGCCGAGTACTGGGACTTTGAACTTCTGTGGTCCCAAGCGCCCATCCTCGAAGAGAGTCTCAGCCCGCCCTACCACCTCAAGCGCAAGCTCAAGATCCTTTCGACGCTCTACTCCAAGGACGTCGACTACGTGGTGCGGCATCTCCACTTCATGATCCGCCAATTGGCCGACACGCGGGTCTACGTCGCCGGCCACGACTTGACCGAAAAGCGGCGTAGCGAGCGCGTGCTGAGCGGCTTCCGTGACATCTACCGCTACCTCGACCGCTGCTGCGGCGAGAGCGACAAGTTACGCAAGTCGCTTGTCGACAGGCTGGGTAGAGACCTGCCGTGGATCTACTATCTCGAGCCTCTGCCCGGCGAGAGGAGCAGCGCTCCTAATGCCGATCCCAAAGCAAAACACACCGGCCGGATGCACCGAACCTTGGGAGGGGAGGCGGCGGACGATCGTAGCCTCGGCACCTATAAGGTCCTGAAGTTCATCGCGCCCGCTCAGATATTCTACGAGATTGAGGAGGAAGTGCCATCGCTCATGTACCGCATCCCGACGTGGCTCGCCCATGGCTACGACTTTCTGCTGGACGCCTTCGCCATCGAGGAGATCCCCAACGTCGAGCGCTCGCTGATGGCCCTCCGTCGCATCACCGACTCGCACGGCGGCGACGGCATCGCACTGCCTGCCGAAGCTCTGGCGCATGTGCAGATGCTGCTCGGTCTCATTTACGCCCACGCGCATCGCTACACACTGGCAGCTGCTTCCAGCCACAGATCGGGTGGCAACGCCCCTGAATCCGGCCACGACGAACAGCAGCTCAAGGCGCGCCTGCAGCAGGACGTTCGGCTGCCCGACGAGCGCGGCTGTCTGAGGCGGCCCTCGGACCTGTTCCTTTTTGACACTCCCTGGTTCAAGGGCCGCATTGCCCTCAGCAATCCCAGTGGTAGGATGTACATTGTATCGCTGACCCCTCCGGTGTGGCTCACTACATTATTTTACATCGATGCAGGCGAGACGATGATCCCGATCTTGCACCCCAACGTGCCCAAGGAGATGGCTCGCTTCTTCGGTGTTAGGTACCCGCCATTCTCTGAGAACGCCGATCTTACAGTTCTCTGTTTTTTCAACACACCAACGCTTCGTTCGCCGGTGACCCTTTACACCTTAAGGTTACTGAGCTTGATGGTCCGCGAGGAAATCGATCCAGACCACGCGCTCGCCCCTAGCGACCGACATGCAGGCGACATTGAACGCTGGCAGCTGAATCTTACCACGGACGAATTCAAACGAGGTAAACTTCTGGCCACACACGAATACCGAAGCGAGACGAGAGAGGGAATTTCTCAACGATACACTACCAACACATACACAGGCGTGGTGCGCCTGATCGCACATGAGCGCGGGCAGGAGACACAAGCGATGGGCGCAAACACGGCCGCCCAGCATAACTCTGATGGGCAAGCCGAAGCCAGACAGCAAAGAGCGCAGCAGCTTGAGCGACTTGAAATGATGCGCCACCTCCGCATTCTACCGGCAAAGAGCCTGCAAACAAGGGTATCTCCTCCCTTCTTCGCCGAGGTTTGATAGGTCACGTGTAACTTCACGGTCAATCGCTCTCTCTCTCTCTCTCTCTTTCTCTGGCTCTATCCATCCACCTGCAGCTGATTTGGCGAGAGACCGGGGCCGACGTAACTCTCCCTGGTGGCGGCACTGGCTCGTTGTCCGTGTTGGATGTCGACAACACGCAAATCTACCTGGCCACCCCCTTCTCGCCTCAAATGCTTCTGACCCACCTGGCCAACCAGATCAACCACTTCCTCTTCGATCCGCTCAAGTACGCCGCACAGAAGCCCCCTGCCAGGGAGCTTGTCAGTTTTTCCTCGCCCCACGTGGTCTCTTTGGTGTTTTTTAACCGTAACGTGGATAAATAACCTCTGCCCAGGAATATGCAGCCGCTGTGTGCGATCATCGACTGCGAAGAGGCAGAAACCATAGGCGTGACGCTGAATATTCTCCACATCTCGTTTGTCACCGAAGAGGGCCCCGCTTCCAAGCTCGGTCTTCCACTCTCGCCCGAGGAGATGCAACGTTTGGATCCTGGTACGTACTATTACGAGCCTGGCTGGGCTGTACTGCAGTACTTGTATTCGCATAATGCGGTAATGCGCGGAACCGACGGGATGCCATTGATGTGACCAACCTCGTGGCCAATATAGATGACAAGGACTTCAAGCCGGGAGACAGAATCGGAGTCACCGGGGATCCTTCTTCTCATGGCCACCAGGGTCCGGTGTCACAGGCAGAGATTCAATGTCGCCTGGACGACGGCTACTGGCTTGTTCTGACGTCTGCCTCAGGCGACACGCAAAGGTATCTCGCCCATGGCGTGAATCAAGTTGCTGTGGTTGTGTCGTACGCCACCGGTGTCCCTTACCCCAATCTGTGTAGAGTACACCAAGACCGTATGGCCAAGGTCAAATCGCTAAAGCAATGGAGAAACGAAGAGCGGGAGAGGAGGAGGCAGCACGAGGCGGCCAAGGGCAAACAACGTAGACTTATTCAGGATGACGGCGACGATGATGACGATGATGGCAACCGGTTCGACACTGATGAGGTGCGCCTTTCCGTACCTTTGCTCGATTCGTTCTCATAGTTCCATGAGCCACGCTTCTTCGCAATACTCGAAGTGGTTCGTTGATTTGGTGATGGCGTTTGGTGGTTAGAATGGAGAGGAAAGCGGTAAGGAGGAGGTGGAGCTTATCAGAATAGAACCGGCGGACCCGGATCACTGGAAGAAGGAGTACGCGCTCGCTGAACAGGTAGGGCCACAAACCATGCACGCATGCTGCTGTCCCCAGTGTATATGCAGCGTGGAAGCTCACCACCTCACTTTCTCTCTCTCTCTCTCTGTGTGTGTGTGTGTGTGTGTGTGTGTGTGTGTGTGTGTGTGTGTGTGTGTGTGTGTGAACAGATCAAAGCCGTTGAGCCGCAACTAGAGCCCGAGCCGCCAGGTATTGACGAGTTCATAGAGGTGGTGGAGAGCACTGATAAGAGCCTCGGCCAAGCCGTCGTAAAGCAAGTCCGCAAGGGAATTCGACCAGGTACCGAAGTTCAAGCATTTCTGGGTGGCGCGTACAACCTTGACGTATGTCTGCTTGTGCGTCCAGGCTACGACATCGTAAGGTGGGGGAACATTGACGAGGTGGCCTTTTTCCATGTGAGAACGGAGCCAGTCACCAACCAGCGGCTGGCTTTGGCCAAGCAGGCTGTTGATGTGCTGCGTCAGGTGGCTCGCGTGTTTGACTATCAGGCCTACTTCGTGTGCCTCTTTTACCAGAAAGACGCGGTGAGCCGGTTTGTAGAACAGCGCCTGCTGTTTAACATCCATCCGCTCGAGGAGCACGCGCGGAAGAACCAGGTCCAGGACCTCACCACCGACCCATCAGCTTTTGCTTACCTCTACTTCTACGGCCTCTTTGTCCACAAGCTAGGGCACTTCTTTGACATCGGTCCGTTAGCCCTCTATCTCCTCTCTTTCAGTTTTCTTGTCTTTTGACGTTGCATGTGTGCGTGTATCCCTCCAGTGCACGGAACACGTCATGACTTCTTCATGAACGAGTTGCGGATTGAATTCAAGATGGAGTGGATCAACTTGCTTGAGTCCAAGGGCTTTGACTTGGCGGCCATTCTTGCTGGGCCCCACGCCTGGATGCTTGAACAGACCGTCTTCTGAAGGTGAAACTGGTGTTGTTTCCCAATATTAAACAAACAATCCAAGCCCTGTCTTAACCGTAGTGGCCACCCTAAAAAACGGCAAAGGGGCTCCTTGTTGCAAACGCGTATGTACATCCGGTGGTGGGAGGGCAGCTTCCTCATGGTGTTCGGTTAAGAGGCCGCGGGTTTGTCGTCTGTTGGCTTGAGGCGGCCATCATCAACAGGGTTGGATGTCGACGGTGCCTCGGCGGACGAGGCGAGCTGTGGATGTGGAGTGCCCACTGCTGTCTCGAGTGTGGAATGCTCAGCTTGAGGCCTTGCATCTGAGAGCCGGTTGCTGTCGCTGTGAGGAGGAGGAAGAGGAGGATAGTAGTAGCCGTGGACGCTGCCAGGTGAAGCAGCCGTAGAGCCGCTGCCCTGCTGGCGGTCTCTCTCGTGCCACTGCGAGTCAAAGGCTTGGCCGCTATAGACGTCAGCTGGCTGCAGTTCCTCTGCCGTCCGGGCTCCTTCGCTCGAATGGGCTGGCGGCGCCGGAGGTGAAGCTTGCGCCGCTCGAGTGGAGTCGATGAGCTGTTCCGGAGCGGTGCCCGAGGACTGAGCGCCTTCGGCCGACAGGCGGGGCGAAGCTGCGTCGGCGGGACTGCCAGAGAGGCCAGTGCCGCCACTGGCGGTCGAAGACGGCACGCTCTCAGGAGGCGGCCGAATCGAATCGGAAACTGAACCACCGGATCGGACGGCGCTGGGCTGTTGTGTCGACGGCGCGTGGCCGTGCGCGTATTCGAGCCCAGTGCCGATGCCAGCCTCGGCAGCCATCGCAAAAACGCTGCCCATGAGGTGCTGCTTGTCATGGCCCGCAGAAGATGCGGAGAGCTCCCGTCCAACGTCGGTGTGGTCACGTCGTGCCAGGTCGCGAGCGTCGTTGGATGAGGGCTGGGGCTCCCGGTCGGCTGCCTGAACGACGATATCCATCGAGTCTGATGCCGACGAATGCTCCGGCACCGACGAGGAAAAGGCGGAGGGCGGCAGGGCGCTCTGGTCCGACTCGCTTGCAGATTGGCGATTGCGCGTGTCTTCGCGCGCGGCCAAACTCGTGGTATCCGCTGCCGCGGCGACGGGTTGGGCGAGCGGGTGCTGGTGCTGGTGCGGCGCGTGTTGCGGGATGCTGCCGCTGGCCTCCTCTTCGATGTCCATCAGCTGCTCCCCGGCACCGCCGACTTCGGTTGTCGGCTGAGTTATTGCGCGGAGCTCAAATTCCTCCCGCTCGTACGAGTGAGCAGCCAGGTCCCGTTTGATGGCGTCGTTCCGCTGCATCTCGACAGAGAGCTGCATATCCCCGGACGGGTAGGCGCCGCTCGAACGATAAGGCCGAGCGTGGATGTCATCGACGTACGTGTGCATCCCCGCTGACGGCTCGCGCGACACTGCGCTGCTCTTGTGTTGCCTGCTGGCCTCTTCCTCGCGTGTCGATTTGTCAGGAACGGAGTAGGTCGACGTCGACGTCGACGTCGAGGTGGTCGAAGAGACCAGGGACGATGTTGGTGCGGGAGCGGTTGCCGTCCACAGATGTGCCGGGACGGCGCTGCCAGCGAAGAGATTGCCACCCAGGGTGTACGGTGATGACGAGGTCGAACCGTAGAGCGAACTGCGTGAGTAGGAGTAGCTGTACGGCGATGCTGAGGGCACGGGCACGTTGTTCTCGGCTGCTGTGCGATACCCATGGTGGGCAGACGAAGTCGAAGAGGCGGGCGCACCGCTAACAGGAGACTCATCTCGCCGACCAGACGCCATACCGCTGCCATCCCGATGATCACCAGAGGCCGACGTCGTAGAAGGGAGCGCAGTTGTCTGACGGTAGGGGTAGTAGTGCCTTGCGCCGTACGTGTAACCACCGTCCGTATCGGAGACAACGCGATACGGGGAGGGCATCTGCTGCTGCTGCTGTTGCTGTTGCTGTTGTTGCTGTTGTTGCTGCTGCTGCTGCTGCGCCATGCCCTGTTCACCCAAAGATTTGGAGAGGGTAAACACACACCCATACGACGCAACTGCAACGTCCGTGAGGTTGGAGTAAACACGGTACCGATGAGACGGGTGAGTAGCGGGACGAGGACAGCATCTGCGACGCGCCCTTGTCGCGGTCATCGGCATAGCGCGAAGCAACCCCAGATGCGTCGACGCGGTATTCGTCATCATATGATGAGGGCGCCATCGACGACGAGCCATAGAGCGAGGGCAACCGGAGGGGAGCCAACTGGGGCGGGGAGTGGGTGACGACGAGATTCGTGGAGAGGGATTGGCTTATGGACGGAAGCGGTACCGGCGTAGTGTTGGGCGAGAAGTAGGGGCCCGAAGGTGGCGGTAGCGTGCGCGAATCCAGGCCGCCGTAGGGATCCCGTGTATGCACTGCGGAGCTTGACGCTGACGGGGAGTGGCCATGGAGGTGCGAGTGCATGGCCGACTGGTGGCTGCTGTGCGCATGGGCCTGTGTGGGCAGCTGCGAGAACCAGCCGCCACTCTCCGTATCGATCACCCCGTGGTTGGAATCTTCGGAACGCGATGGCGAGAGCGAAGGCGAGTTGAGCAGAGCCGCGATCGAGCCCTTGTGCGGCGGTGGCGAGGGAGCCCTCATCGGGGCCAGGTAGCCCCCGGCCAACAGGGTGTCGCCAGAGTTTTCGTCGAGCGGTCGCATGCCGGAGGGCGGCGAGGATGCGGTTGCGGGCAGGCCGCCCAAGACCGGGACCTTCCGCCGTCTCCCGCCCTTGCCCTTGGTTGGCACCGCGGGCAGCCCAGAGTCGGGAAGGCTGTTCTCGCTGTCGGCCTGACCCACGGGCTCCTTCTCCAGCGACGAGGCGTTGGACTGCTGGAGCTTGATCTTGTAGTTATGGAAGTAATTCTTTATCTGAGTCTGTGCGGCAGCGGCAGCAGCGAGTTACATTACTCAGTTAGTGGCACTGGTCACACTACAACACACGACCCCCCAGACTCAGCACAGTGCGACCAAGTACCTGGGTTTTGCTCGGGATGTGCGAGGCCAGCATCTTCCAGTTGCGCCCATAAATGGAGAAGAACTTGAGGAAGTCCTGTTTCTCCCCAGCGGTCCAGTTGCCCACGTCTCTGTTTTTCTCTTTGCCCCTTTCTCCGCCGTTCATCTCTTCCTCCTCAAAGGCCTGCCACGTGACACAAGCACGGAAGAAGATGGGGAGAGGAAGGAGAAAGCATGCGTCTGTGAGCAAAAGAAACCTCGGCCCGAGCATGTCATGAGTACACGTACTCGGCGAGCAGTCTTGTCAGCCGCGTCGTCCAGTCCTAGGCGGGAGCGGTAGTAGTGGTAGTACTCCTTGCACTGGAACTGGTTCTTGGTGCCGATGTACTCCGCGATGGACTTGAAGTCCTTCGATATGTTGTGGAATGCCTCGGCAAACAAAAGCGTCTCGCTGTCGGTCCATCTGATAAACCGCCCCCACACAATACGACCCGGGTGAGCCTCTCGGCTGCGGTGGCAAAGAGAGAGAGAGAGGAGGGGATACCGGTTCAGTACTTCTTCCTCTCCGGGAAGCAGCCGTCGAGGTCTCCTGGGCTGTTTACGCTCTATCATAGCCCGACCCGCGGCTGTCGCGTGCTGCTGCGAGACCTGAGCGGCGGAGGACTGAGGGGAGGAGG
>JANDJZ010000816.1:0-15045 GCA_027943245.1 Acanthamoeba sp. SK_2022b | reverse complement strand
ACCACACGCAGCGGAATAGAAGGTCACTGGGTCCAGATCCTCATTGATTGATGCGTCCGGATTCCTTTCGTCGTGGGCTAGAGTGCCGGGCGGCCGATTGTCCCTGTACTGCGAGAGCAACCTCTGCCCCACGCTTGAGGCGCAGGGCTTTGTTGACTTTCGCTCGGCTTCTGTTCTCTTGGTGCGACGGACCAATGTCGCCCCAGTAAGAATGACGCTTCGGAAACAAGCCCCAAAAAGAGAAGATCTCCCACATGGCTCAGCTCCAATCACCAATAGGTTCGTGTTTGAAACTTGTTTTTACGACGACTATCGATTCCCCGTCGCGGAAGCAACAATAGCTTCACTGGTGTATTTTAGTGATCCTGCTTCCGGCGGAGCTGAATGGCCCAGCTCCTCTTCATCGTCTTGGGGAGAGCCGGCGCGCATTCTTGCGCTTGGGCGCCTGGGCTGTGGTTGATGAAGTGGCGGCGGTCGCGTCGGTACGTCGACGAGACGATGACGTCGAGCGGAGTGTGGGCGTCGCGGTCGGCCTGGAGGATGTCGACAGGAAAGATGTGTCGCCCAATGTCGGGAGCAGCAGCGGGGAAGCTAATACCGGCAGGTCGAAGGTGGGAAGAGCCGTAGCTGTGTAGGGAATCTCCATGTCCGCCATGTGAGGTGATGATGGATACGACGACGAGGCCGACGAAGGCATCGAACTGTGCCCGTTATAGTAGGACTGCGTGCGGTAGTTGTGTGACGACGCGCCGCCGGGCAGACGTGACAGGGCATCGATGTGAGGTGGAAGCGAGGCCCCAAACGTGGCCGCAGCACCGCGCTGAGTGGCGTGCATCCACGACGGTATTGGCGCCGGAGATGCAGATATCGCAGCCGCCTCGCGCAGACTCATGATTACCGGCGGGACTGGGCTTGTGGTCATATTGGGCACCGGCCGGCCCTGATCCGCGTAGAGCCCGTCGGACTCCCCCGCCAGTAGCCCAGCTTCGTCGATCTCCGCCAAGAGCAGGCGCGCATCGAACTCAGCTCTAGCCTGGAGCATGAGCGACGCCTGCGGCTGTAGGTGAAGGCGCGACTGAGGCTGGGCCTGGGGCTGGGCGAGGCCCGGCGTGGACCGCAGGAACCACAGAATCTCGTCCTCGCAGGCGTCGGACAGCCAGCCCCATTGGTACTCGGCAGAGTTGGGAGCCATGTGGGGCGAAGGCGAGCGGTAGGGGTTGTATTCGGGCGACGACAGGGGCATCGACGGCGACGGCGGGTAGTAGTGGCTGCGACAGCCGCCCTGAAGCTGCGGACTGGCCGTCGTCGAGGAGGCCAAAGACGCCTGGCCGAGGTTGAGAGGAGGCGGGGGCGGCGGAGGCGTCGGTATGGAGTCGTCGATGAGCAACGAGTACCACGGCCCGGTGGGCGGAGGCGGCGGAGTGGGCGGCCGTGCGAAGAAAGGGACACTGGGAGGCTGGACCGGGAGCGGGGCGTAGGCGGGCGAGGCTGAGATGGGCAGGAGACCAGGGCTATGCTCGTAGCCGCTGATGCGTGCGTAGTCGTACTGCGAGTCGTCGTAGTGGCGCTGCTCGAGGTACTCGGGAGTGTGCAGGAGCGGAAATATGAGCGAGTGGCGGCGTGGGGCAGGGATGTGGTAAAGCCGTGAGGGATCGTAGCGCCCGTCCTCGCCCACCAAGGAGAGGTCCCTCTGCATAGTGGACACCGTCGACGACGAAGCGTTGACTTCGGGCAGAGGATTGGGAGTGGGAGCGGTCTGGCCAAGGGGGAGCTGCTCCACCGAGGCGACCTTCGCCGGCTCCGCGCACGTAGGGACTTGGCTTTGCTCTTTGCTCTTCTCGCAGGCCTCCTCGTCGAACTTGAGCGACTTGCGCCTTCGATCAGTTCGTGGCGTTCGTTTGGGGGCCACCCTCTTCCTCCTGCTCCTGCTCGACCGCTTGTGGTTGTTGGCTGTGTCCTCCTCTTCCTCGTGGTCAGCTGCGCTCTTCTTTGACCTGTCGACGGCCCTGCCTCGCGTGTCCAGCGTCTCGCTGGCCACTTCGTCCTGCCGTTCATCGAACGACGGAGTGGCGGCTCTCGCTCGTAGGCGCTGTCGCTTGTTGGAGAGACGGTGGCGGCCTGTGGGCGTGGAGGGCGCGCTCCTGGTCGGCGAAGCATCGTCGTCGTCCGACCCGTCTTCCTCGTTGCTGGGCTCCTCTTCTGCCTCTTCCTCCTCTTCCTCGTCCTCCTCCTTGTTGTTGCTGTTGCGCGACCGCTTGCGGCTGACGGTGAAGTCCCACGTCTTCCCGTCGGCCCGCTCGGCGAATCCGCTCAGCAGCAGGTGGATGCCTGCCTGCTCTCGGCGTCATCACGGCCAACACGAAGGTCAGGCTCGAAGATGTAACGCAGCAGAAGAGAGAAGGAAGCGCTTTACCTTATCCTGTCCGTCGCCTCTCGTGAGGGCATGCGCCAATGTGGGTATGTTGGTCAGAGGGGTGTGCAACTGGTGACGAAAAAAGTTGTCGAGTCAGGTGGTTGCGAGGTGGAAAAGATGTAGGCCGACATCGAAGGCGCCACATCTGTCAGAATAGTGGGTCGAGGTGCGGGGCCTCGTTGGCCAGGAGCGGAACGAAACAGGAAAACAGTGGGCGCCTCCAGCTGGAGGCACCAACGAGTGACGAAGAAGATGGTACTCTGAGTCGTACCTGGGCTACCGTCAGTGACGGTCGAGCGGCCTGGGCCATTTGTTGGTGTAGTCTGTGGTTGTTGTTGTTGTTGGTGTACGCAGCGCCCGGGCTTCTACAATGGGCTGAGGGCTTAGGGCGTTGTGTTGTGTGTTGCACTAGCGGAGAGGAGCGAGAAGTAGCGGCCGAACCCGCGTCTTCGGCCCACTCGTTGCGTCGGCGGGTGGGTCCTATCTTTGGTCTGGCCCGTTGGGAAAAGACAACACGTGCGCATCACGGCATTAATAAAGGCACATCATATCCGCACTCGCGATTGGCCGCCGGTTTGGGTCCGACGGTAACATGAGAACAGCCCAATTTCGAAACCGGAGTTGACCGGAAAACAGCTCTCTCACTTTCTCACAACACAGCGGAAGCGCCAATCCCAAACACCTAACACACCAACACGCCAACGAGATGGAGAGCATGTACCTCGCGCCTTGTCGAACCGAAGAGATGGATGGATGGATATGTTTGCTATTCGAGTCCGAAGATGGATGGATGGTGTTGAGTGCTCTACACGCGCTGGCCAGCCCTTTGTCTGCAATACTAGGTACACCGCCCCTTCGTGAAGTGGTGGGGCTCGCTGGCTTATCAGTGGTATTTTTCTTATGGTGGGAGGGTGCTCGCTTGCCGGGGCGCGTGATGTCGTGGAGAGGGAAGCAAGAGGCAGAATGGCACTGGGGCGGTGTGGTGTTTTTAAGTTGGGCGCGAGGGAAAGATGGGAGCACGTGATGCTGGCGCAAGGGCAACCCGGCCAATGCTCGTTACAAAGGAGACCGTTTCTGGTTTTGCTACAACCCGCGACATTGCCCTTACCGGAGCATCCCGATCTGGTTGCCGCAATACCGGGGATGGGCAGTGTCCTGATTCGTCGTTTAGCAGGGGTCAGGTCGGGTTTAGGCAAATCACAAACACGGAGTTGCTGTTCGGTGGCAACCGCAGAAAGCGCGTTACCAATCATTGGCCGTATAATTTATCCTTTCTTTCACCGTCTGTGCCGTTCCCTGACGACCGCTCTGCGGCGCATCTCTTCCCCTTATCGCCCTCCCACAGACTTGGTGGCCACACGTGAGCGCATCGGCCCACCGTGTCCGCTGCGTGGATAGTAACCTAAGAGCCTTAGCGATACCGCGCTCTCTCAGTTGATTCTCAGCTTGTTGGAAGCCTGGTCGCGCTCGTCCGAACTGTCGTCCAATACTTCCACCTAGACGTTTGTGGGTTTTTTGTCGACGGTCACAACTCGTTTGTGTGCCACGATCACAACTGCTCACGAGGTACCGTACCGTGTAGTCGTCGACGTTATCTTGCTGGTTTCGTTCTTCGGTGTCGCTTTCGCCGTCGTCGTCATCGGTCTTCTTCGTTGGCGGGGCAGGCGCAGTCTTCTGCATCTCTTGCGATCTGCTCATCCAATTCATACCAACAGGTCAGCCTAGGGAAGACACCGTATAGCATCTCCTTGACCCTCTCTTATCTTTCTTTCGGTCAACCCTCGCTTTTAGATCGTTAATGATTTTGGTCGACTATGTGGTTAATGGTGGCGTTCTCGCGGAACCGGAGATCTAGTATCCGCACACACGAGAGGGAATGAAAGAGCGCTCGGGGAGGCCCGTACCGGACATGTGTGTAGGCCGCAGACGCGAGGAGGACCAGCAAGTTGGAGACCCACCAGAGCCCTGTGTGTTTGGAATCAAAAAAGGTGGCGAGTTGAGCAACCGAAAACCAGGTGTGCACCGCTGGCGGGACAAGCAAGGGGCAACGTTGCCGCAAGGCGTGCGCGTACCGCTCTTGACTTCAGAGTTGGCCCACACAGCGATGACGGTCTGCGCGCAGGCCTTGGCCGTGCCTGGATAGAGCGAAAGAAGGTTAGGCAAGTTGGAAGGGAGAGATCCAGCGTGGAGGAATCGATACCGCTGATGTTGTGGGTCAGGGGCGACGTGAACTTGATCTGAAGCATCGTCACCAAACCGATTGCCACTGTCACACAATGATGCGCACGCACGCACGCACGCACGCACGAACAACATCACACACACACACACACACACACACACACACACACACACACACACACACACACACACACACACACACACACAAATGAGCTCAATGAAGAGCAAGCTCGGACAGCCGGTGACGAATTAGGGGAACGAAGGGACGCACCACCAAAGAATCCGCCGAGGGTCATCATCGCCCAGAAATACATGGAGTCAATCTTGTCAAACTCTGCCAGCTGACGTCGCAGTGTCAGCCGCCGTAGCGTGCGCACGGGGTGAGTACACGGCACGCGCGCAAGGTTGTGTACCATCTCGTGCTCGTTGGCCATAATCATGAGCGGCACGAAGAGGAAGAACGCGTTCAGGTTGTTGTACAGGGTCAACCTGAGAGCAGGCGGTGGGGGTGAGCGGTGAAGCCACAGGCGGTCGCCTCATAGAGATGCAGGGGAGTGCTCGAGAGCTGAACGCACTTCCAGGAGTCGCCTTCAACGATGGGCAGGACCTTCTTGACGTAGATGGCGTTGAGGGCCACGAAGAGCGAAGCCAGCACGCCATAGAGGACTCCCCTAACCGAGAGGTCGCCGATTTCGCCCTCTTGGTCCACGCCCAGGATGAATCCCATCACGAGGAACATGCAGCAGAGGAGCGCCTGATGGCCATCCACCCACCCAACCCACCCCGTAGACCGGTCAGCTCACAGTGACAACAGAGGCGTATTCGGGGAGGCAACGTTGCTCGCAGCAAACCAAACACTCAGCACTATGTGCCATAGCTTACCCTTGGACTGGTCTTCTGGCCCAGCATGAGGTACGTGAGCAGCACGTTCCAGATCGTGGTAAGGGAGCTGGTTGTTCGAATTGGATTTAAGGCGGCCGTCAGAGTGGGGGGGGGGGCGAAGAGAAATGGGAGAGAAGGGTGAGACGAGGTACCGGCCAACGTTGTAGAACGACACGCCGATCTCCTTGAGGCAGAGGTTGTTGAAGGCGATCATGCCCACGAATACGGCCGACAGCGGGAGACACTTGAAGGCCACGTCGAGCTTTACTTCGAAGCGGGGGAAGGTCTCGAAGAACGGGTGGAGCGGGCGGAGCAGGGGCAGCACCCAGCACGCCGCGACGGCCACCAGGCACTGGAACCACGTGATGAAGAGCGGCGCGTCGAGCCTCAGGTCGGGCGACGAGAGGAGGTACTTGTTGAGGAAGACCATCGAGATCGACACCGCCCAGTATAGCGCGATGACCAGCCCGATCTTGGTCGCTCGGTTTGCATACGTGGCTTCCATCTTGGTGTCTGTCTTCTACGTATGCAGGCGTCGCGTGTGCGCGTATGGAAACAGAAATGTACAGAGTATATATGAATAGGACATGGAGAGACATGGCATGGACAGGCGCGTGCGTGTGCGTGGGTATATACGTGCACCGAGCCGCGCGTGCGTGAAGTGGAGGAGAAGAAAAGAGGAAGGCGACGGTTGAGTAGGTGAGGAAGGAGAGCCTGGGAGGAGCAAAGGGGTTCGCGATTTGCAAGGGAGGCGAGTGAGAGTGAATTGGGAAGGAAGGAGCCTCGAACTGACAAGCGTTTGGTCCGACACAGCGCCCACCCAGAAATGCAAATACAGAAAATCTAGACAAGTTGCGGGAGAGAGCAAATGCCCAAGAGACGTACGGATTCGGAATGGGCGGAAAAAATGGATTTCGAGCCTGACGCTACGGTGGCCATACAGATGAATTCGACCTGGGAGCTTACGATGAGCAGGAGCGCCTCCCAACACACCAGAGAGTCGGCAAAAAGTTACCATAAAAAACTGCGCCAGCACCAAGAAATAGCTTTTCTTATTATTTTCTCCCTTTGTTCTAATCTCGGTACAGGAGCAAATCACAAAGATGGCTGGCATCAACACCGCGGTAGAGAAGGACATTACGCGCATTGAGCGAATTGGTATTCTTTACGGCCTTTGCCATTTCTATTTCGATTCGCGTAGAACCCGACGTTTGTAATCGCTGGCCAATTGGCTCACTCTGAAATTCTGCATTAGGTGCCCACTCGCACATCCATGGCCTCGGCCTGGATGAGAAGTTTACGCCGCGCCCCGAGAGCGATGGTCTGGTGGGGCAGCTCAAGGCCCGTCGTGCCGCCGGCATCATCACCCACATGATCAAGGAGGGCAAGATTGCTGGTCGCGCCGTCCTGATTGCTGGCCAGCCCGGTAACCCTCCTTCAAACGCTCCCTCGCCCCAGTCCGTGGCTGGCTTACTGCGCCTCGCCGCCACTTACTCACACGCACACCGGCACAGGCACGGGCAAGACGGCGATCGCCATGGGCATGGCGCAGACACTCGGCCCCGAGACGCCCTTCACGATGATCGCCGGCTCGGAGATCTATTCGCTCGAGATGTCCAAGACCGAGGCCATCACTCAGGCCTTCAGGAGGTTCGCCCGCCACTGCCTCTGCCGCTGCCGCCCTCGGCCTCGTGGTGTTTCGGGAGTGAGCCGTGGAGCTTCGCGTGGCTGACCTCGCGCGTACGTGCAGGTCGATCGGCATCCGCATCAAGGAAGAGACGGAGATCATCGAGGGCGAGGTGGTGGAGATTCAGATCGACCGACCGGCCGGCGGTGCGGTGCGTCAGTCTTCATCCATGCTGTTTTCTGTCGTAGTCGCTGCTGCTGCTGCCCTATTGGCTGTGCCCTCATGTTCGCGGTTGCAGGGACTCAAAGTGGGCAAGATCACGATGAAGACGACCGACCTGGAGACCATCTACGAGCTGGGACAGAAGATGATCGACGCCCTCGCCAAGGAGAAGGTCACCGCAGGGTACCGCACGCTCCTTCTCCCCTCTCTCCCTCTCTTTCGCTGACACCTGGCTCACCCGCTCCCCTTTCCTCGTCAGCGACGTGATCTCGATCGACAAGGCGTCGGGCCGCATCACCAAGCTCGGCCGGTCCTTCAGCCGCGCCTCCGACTACTCTGTGAGGGGACCCAGCGTACGGCTCGCCCCCTCCCCCAAATCCTCATACGGAGCTCCGGCGGGTCGTGCCAAGCCAATTGGTAAGGGGGGAGTGTGGGCTGACCCGTTCTCAAACCCCCCCCCCAACAGGTCAAGCTGGTCAACACGCCTGAGGGGGAGCTCCAGAAGAGGAAGGAGGTGGTCCACACGGTCAGCCTGCACGAAATCGACGTCATCAACTCGCGCACCCAGGGCTTCCTCGCCCTCTTCGCCGGTAACCTGCTGCACGTTTTTTTAATTATTATTTTATTATTATTATTATTTATTATTTATTTGTACAATTCAATTTGGGTATAAATGATGCTGCAAGCGGGAGGGCGAGCCTGCTGACCGCCCGAGCGATTTGGTGCGCTCTCAGGTGACACTGGCGAGATCAAGTCGGAAGTGAGGGAGCAGATCGATGCCAAGGTCGCCGAGTGGAAGGAGGAGGGCAAGGCCGAGATCGTGCCCGGCGTACGTCGCCCAAGCGCGCTCCCCCCGCGTATATCCCGCCTTCTTCGCGCTACTAACGCCGCCAACCCCTTTTGGGCTCACTGCTACAGGTCCTGTTCATCGACGAGGTCCACATGCTGGATATTGAGTGCTTCTCTTACATCAACAGGCACGTCGCCTCAGGGCACTTACTGCTCATCATTGGCCGCCTTCTTGCCTGACCGCCGCGCTTTTCGCTCTCGCTTCCGTAGAGCGTTGGAGGGAGACATGTCACCCATTCTCGTGATGGCCTCGAACAGGGGCATCACCACCATCAGAGGAACCAACTACAAGGTGGCCTGCCTTGGCTGGTCTACTATTCTATTATTATTATTTAGTTTATTAGCACTCTTGCCTTGCAATCTTTCCTCGCGCGCCTTTTCTCTCACTCACTCTTCAAAATGCCCAGGGCCCGCATGGCCTGCCGCCGGATCTGCTGGACCGAACGCTCATCATCTCCACGAGCCCCTACACACCGGAGGAGATTCAGAAGATCATCCGGATCAGGTACCCGCTCCCCTTTCCGTGTGTATGTGCGTGCGCCACAGTTGGGGCAGGTCGTTACTCCCCACCTCTCTCTCTCTCTCTCTCTCCCTCTCTCCCCCTCCAATCAACCAGGCTTGCCGAGGAAGACGTCGAGATGACCGAGGAGGCCGTGCTCTTGCTCACCAACATCGGGTAAGCTCTCTTTCCTTCTCTCTCTCTCTCCCCCTCCTTGGGCGTCTACGCATGTTCTTGGGCTCACTTTTCGCGCTTCCAGTTCGGAAACGTCGCTGCGCTACGCCATCCACATGATCACAGCCTCGTCGCTCGTGGCGACCAAGCGCGCTGTATGCCCTCCATTCCTCTCTTCTCACTCGCGCCACTCTTTGCTCTCGCTGCGTCGCTGACGCGGCCTCTCTTGGTCTGTGTCACACGACGGCGACAGGCGACCAAGGTCGACACGCAGGACATCGAGCGCGTGTACGAGCTGTTCGTCGACGTGGAGCGGTCGCGCGAGTACCTGGCCTCGTCTTCCTCGCACGAGTACATCAGCTCCGAGGCCGCCATGGAAGTGGAGAAGGCGCAGTAGTCAACCCCCTCCCCCACACTTGTACTGTGTGCTGCTCCCCAAAAACCCCGGCCCCTCTTCTCGATAGCTTTCTCTATCTCTTTCACCTTCCGCGTGTCTGCGTTCAGAGCTTGTTGGGGAGGAGGCCCTCGGGCACGGAGTAGCCGTTGTCCCTGAGGCCGGCCTCGACGGCCTTGAGCGTGCGGAGGAGGTGCCCGTTCTCGGCCTCGCTCACCACCGAGTAGGCCATGTGGCCGATGCGGAAGTACTTGATCTCGGGGAAGAGCCCGCCGGCCAGCACGGCGCCGTGCTGCTTCACGGACCCGAGGAAGCGGGGGCCGTCGCTGATCGCCGCCGGCAGCCGCACGACGGTGAGCGTGTGCGCAAAGAGCTCCTCGCGCACGGGGATGAACTCGAGGCCGAACGCGCGGATGGCCTCGCGCACCTTACGCGAGGCGTCGACGTGGGCCTGGAACCGCTTCTCCATGCCGTCGGCCAGGATCTCCTTGAGGCTCACGTTGAGGGCCTTCACCAGGTTCACCGCCGGCGTGGCAAAGTAGCTGCCCTTCTTGGCCTCGTAGTTCTGCATGATCGGCAGCCACCGGTTCCAGTCGATGAAGTAACCCGCGGGCCGCGTCTTCCTGTTGGCGAACACCTCCTACTCATTCACACACGACACACACACACACGACACACACGCACGACCAGCGATGTGAGCCCCAAACACACGGAAGGAGGGAGCGGCCAGCTTGAGGCGATACCATGGCGCGGGGGCTGGCGAGGAGGATGGCGAGGCCCGGCGGCACACCAAAGGCCTTCTGCGAGGCGGTGTGGCACACGTCGACGTCCCACTCGTCCATCCTGAACTCCTCCGCGCCTGTCACAGTTGCCAGAGACAGAGGACGCAAGTCAGTCGCGGAAAGAAGAGAAGGGGAGAGGGGAGGGGAGGATGTGTTCGAACCGGTAGCGCACACGCCATCGACGACGATGAGCGTCTGGGGGGAGACCTCGCGGATGGCCTTGGCGAAGCTCTTCACATCGGTCAACACTCCGGTCGACGTATCCACCTGCGCGGGGTTGCGGTCAGCGCTCGGGCAAGAGCGCGCAAGCGAGGGCCTCGAATGGGAGAGGGGCGCACGCGCGTACGTGGGTCAAGGTGACGAGCTTGTAGGACGCCTGGGAGAGAGCCTGCTTGAGCTCCTCGACGGTGGGGCAGTCGCCGAGCGTGGCCGCCTTCAGCTTCGTGACCTGCGCACCAAACGACTCAAGGCTGGAGCACAAAACCGACAACAACGACACACAAGGTGAGATGATGCATGGAGGCAGACATATGAGGGGGGGGGGGAGATCGTGCCAGTCGGCGAAGCGCTCGCCAAAGTAGCCGGTGGATACCACCAGGGCCTTCTCGTCCCGCTCCAGCAGATTGGCGCCCACCTGCGCAGCAACACGCGCGCCGCGTGCCCTTACCATTTAGGACCGTCTCCTGGGACTCGCCGAGGGGGGGGGTTGGCAAAGGTGGCGCACCATGTCCCAGCCGAGGGTGCCAGAGCCCGACACTACGAAGGGCTGCGCCTTGGTGGTCAAGAACACCTGTGCACGC
Organism: Acanthamoeba sp. SK_2022b; assembly: GCA_027943245.1. Lineage (NCBI taxonomy): Eukaryota > Discosea > Longamoebia > Acanthamoebidae > Acanthamoeba > Acanthamoeba sp. SK_2022b. The sequence continues at coordinate 4,222 of JANDJZ010000816.1, read as the reverse complement.
AGGGGCAGGAAAATGTGTGGTCAGATTTTGAGATAAACTCCAAAATCGAGAAAAGATCATATTTAAAAGGTTGCATAGTGGTGGGCTGGGTTGCAGACCTGGCGGAGGAGGATGAGAGCCTCGCTGAAGAGGTTGATGAAGTCAGGTGAAACATGCGAAAGCGAGGGCTCGCCGGTGGCCTTGAGCACCGCGGGCGAGAACTCGATGGGTCCAGGAATCATAAGCAGCGGACGGTCGGCCTCCATTGTTGCTTGCAGAGCGTGTGTTTGTGGTGATACTGTGTGCGTGACTTGACTGTACGCGATCGAAACTAAAAATACCGAATAAAAAAGGCCTGCTGCGTTATATCTACATATTTATCTAAATTTCCGTCGTCGCTTTCCATTCAAGCGCCGCTGGGCACCTCTTCCCCGTGCAGCAGCATCTCAGCCAGCCGGTCTGCAAACATGAGCGATGGTTCGTCTGGCCAGTCCCTTCGCCCAAGCTCCTTAAGCATAGAAGTGTACAGCTCGCTGGCGGTCATGTCAAGCTTCGTTCCCCACAAGTCAGGGTAGGTGTAGGGTCCCTCGTTTGCGAAAAGCTCCTGCGGCAGGGGAAGGCGGCCCAGGTGCTTCCAGGAAGTCAGGCGTGCCAGCGACCACCTCCCCTTGCCATGTCGAAAGACGTAGCGGATCTTGGAGGTGGCATCCACCTCAACGGTGAGTTCCTTGCCCACGAGCCAGGAGTCGTCCGACTCTCCTGACACGTCTACCACCACGCTGTAGTGGGGCAGCCTGGTTGGGCTGCTCGTGGCGGCTGCCGCTGGTCGGTTCGTTGAGATCACAAAGAGGCACCCAGCTTTGTCGCGGTCGGCCAAGCGGAAACTATCTTCCGGCTTTGTCACGATAGCGGCCTCCCTGGGCGGCACCTTCGCCTGACTGCCATAGGCACCCATCGTCCAGGTTCTCTGGAGTATCGTTTTCTTTTATCTTTTCTTCTCGTTTTTCCAATTTAAATGGAATTGGTAAACGGAAACGAAATTCGGAAATACCACTCCGCCAGTAGGACGCGATCCCGACCCATCTGCCGGCCACTCGTGAAGAAGTTGCCATCTTCACCAACACACCTACCCCAGTCAACACCCCATAGGCACGCAGCATCCATTGGCGTTGGGGTTACGCTTTCCCTGACCCAAATATCTCAGTTTTTACAAGATGAAGCGAGGGCACCTCTTTGCGTCTCAGCGTGGTGTTGCCTCGGCCGCTTGCGTGTTGACCAAGTCTACTAGTACTACCCTCCTGAAAGCACGTAGCGCGGTGCTGCCCCTGCGCGCGAGGTGGGCCAGCGCCTACTCCACGCAGGGACTGCCGTCGTATGTGAGCGAGTTCAAAGCCTCGGTGCAGGACCCTGAGCGCTACTGGGCCTCGAAAGCCGAAAAGATTCACTGGCACAAGCGGTATCGCTATTTATTTATTATTTTGAGTTCCTATACAAATTTTTTCGATCGATTATGCCGTGGTTTATTTGTTTTTTGCCTTTCTTTATTATTTTTTTTTTAAAAAATTAGATATTAAATGCAATGGGATAATGTTCTCGGTGCAGCTGGGACCGTGTGCTGGACTCGTCGCGTCCGCCCTTTTACCGGTGGTTCCCCGGCGGCACGGTCAACACCTGCTACAACGCCCTCGACTACCACATTGCTCTGGGTAATCGGCACTACCTATTCCTCTTTCTTTCCTCCGCCGTACAGTCTAACGCGCCACACTTGCGAAACGATGCGATGGCGCAGGCCGAGGAGAGCAGGTGGCCCTCATCTGGGACAGCCCCGTCAGCAAGAACCTCCAAAAGTACACCTACAACGACCTGCACCAACAGGTCACGCACTTTGCGGGCGTTCTGGCCAACTCGCACGGCGTCGAGAAGGGCGACCGTGTGCTGATCTACATGCCCATGATCCCCCAAGGTTCGATCCACGCCACTGCCCTGGCCTGCACGCACTCCTGACTCTGTTCGTTCAATGATGCGTCGTCGGCTCCCATGCGCAGCGATCATCGCCATGCTGGCGTGCGCCCGAATCGGCGCCATTCATTCGGTCGTGTTTGGCGGCTTCGCCTCCGACCAGCTGGCCGTGCGGATCGACCACGCCAAGCCAAAGGTGCTCGCCCCTCCTCCCCCGCCAATCGTCGATGACTCGCCGCCCGTCCTCGCTGACCGCTGCGCCGCCGTGGCCACGGGGGCCGCCCGCAGGTGATCCTCTCGGCTTCGTGCGGCATCGAGCCCCACCACGTCGTGCAGTACAAGCCGCTGCTGGACCGCGCCATCGAGACGGCCAAGCACAAGCCACACGCCAACATCATCTACCAGCGGTGCGCCGTGTAACCCCTGTGCGTGTGAGCGTTTTCATCAACCCTCATCATGCTGTTGTTGTTGTTGTTGTTGTTGTTGTTGTTGTTGTTGTTGTTGTGTGTGTGTGTGTGTGTGTGTGTGTGTGTGTGTGTGTGTGTGTGTGTGTGTGTGTGTTTGTGTGTGTGTGATAGACCGGGCCTCGAAACCAAGGCCACCCTCGTGCACACAGCCGAGCAAAAGGACTACGACTGGGACCAGGAGATGGCCAGATCCCGGCCCTTCAGCGGCTGCGCTGAGCTCGACTCCAACGTGCGCCTTTCCTAGGACCCCTTCGTCCACGCGCGAGCCCCCCTCCCCCCGCGCGTGTCTCTCACCTGCCCTCCGCCTCTCCCCCGCGCACAGGACCCGCTCTACGTGTTGTACACGTCGGGCACGACGGGCAACCCCAAGGGCGTGGTCCGGGACAACGCAGGCCACATGGTGGCCCTCAAGAACTCCATGGAGATGGTCTACGGGCTTCGGCCCGGCGAGGTGTTCTGGGCCGCCAGGTAGGCGACTCTTCTCTCTCTAACTGCCCCCCCCCCCGTAGACTTGAGGCGAGTGCTGCGGTGTCGAACCTCGACTCTCACGTTGGCGGTGCCTGCGATGCAGCGACATCGGGTGGGTCGTCGGCCATTCCTACATCGTCTACGGTCCGCTGCTCGGGGGCGCCACGACCGTGCTCTACGAGGGGAAGCCCGTCGGCACGCCCGACGTATGCCCTCCCCTCCCACTACGCTCCGATGTGACTCCCCTCCCCTCCCCTCCCCCGCTCCAAACCAACCTCCGCTCTCCGGGCGTTGTCGCGATGGGTTAGAGCGGAGCCTACTGGCGGGTCATCAGCCAGCACGGAGTGAACGTTTCCTTCATGGCGCCGACCGCCGTTCGCGCCATCCGGAAGGAGGACCCCGAGGGCTCCAACTTTGGCAAATACGGTACATATCCAAGTCTTTTTCTATATTATAAAATAACTAATATTTCTATATATATACTGTAATTCTAATACATGTCACCCAACGCAGACACGTCCAACCTGCGGGCGTTCTTCTTGGCCGGCGAGAGGGCCGACCCGGCCACGGTCCACTGGGCACAGAAGCTGCTCCAGCACAGGCCCGTCGTCGACCACTGGTGCGCCCCGTGTGATGTGTGTGCGCGCGCGCGTTTTGTTGTGCGGCGGGCCACTGACCCGTCGCTGCTGCTGCTGCACCTGTCAGGTGGCAGACGGAGACGGGCTGGGCCATCGGGGCCAAGTGTCTGGGCCTCGACTACGGGCCGGAGCACAGCGTGCCCGCCAGCTCCTCGAGCAGCGTCAAGGTGAAGCCCGGCTCCTGCGGCCCCGCCGTGCCGGGCTACGACGTCCGCGTGCTGGAGGGCACCACCGGCAAGGAGCTGCCCCACAACCGCCACCTGGGCGAGGTCGTCGTCAAGTATGACCGCCACCCCTTCCTCTCTCGCCTCTTTGCGCACCCCTCCCCTGATCTCTCTCCCCCCCTTGGCTTGGCTTGGCTTGGGCAAGGTCGCCGCTGCCCCCGGGCTGCTTCCCCACGTTGTGGCCCAACGACGAGGACAAGTACCACAGCGCCTACTTCAAGACCTACCCCGGCTACTACAAGTGCGGTGCGACTGCCCCACCTCGCGCGTTCACACGCCCACACTTTGACTGACGCCCGTTTGTGTGCGCGCGCGCATGGTGCAGGCGACGCTGGCTTCGTGGACAGCGATGGCTACATCCACATCATGGCGCGCACCGAGTACGCTTTCTCATCCCTCACGAGTCTTTCATCACTCCATGCGCCCACACACACGCACACACACACACACACACACACACACACACACACACACACACACACACACA
>JANDJZ010000815.1:0-14156 GCA_027943245.1 Acanthamoeba sp. SK_2022b | reverse complement strand
CTTCACCAAGCTAGGTGATACAGAAGTTGTCTGTTCTCTCTGGTCAACACAGGACAGGAATAAGTGGTTCACCAAGTAGCTCATCCCATCCACCTTCAAAGGAGTCAGTTTTCTCCCTCTCACTGGAAAAAAGGGTGAAAAGCTGAGATCTGATTTTGGAGTGGCCATGCAGTGCTCCAATGGAACAGAACCAGAGTCTTCAGGCCAGCTACAAAACCCCTCAGTCAAGCCCCAGTTTTTCACTTTTTACCACCACCTCACAAGACCAACAAGCCATCCTTCACTTCCTACCATGCTTGACCCAACCATACTCACCATCACCACCAACTGCAAGTGGATCAATGCTCAACGTTCCATTGGAGCACAGAATGGCCACTCCAAATCTGATCTCAACTTTTCACCCTTTTTTCCTGTGAGAGGGAGACCCCTTGGTTCCATTGGAGCATCTGTTCTCTATCTCCCAATCTTTTGTGCTTTTCCTGGTCAACCCCAATGTCTCCACGCCAACACTACTGGTCGCCCTTACCAAAGATCGTAAGGCAGTTTCCTTTCCTGTGTCATTCCTGACATTATATCCTTTTCGGTTCGTGCCAAGCAGCGGAACACAATTCCGAAGAGCAAGAAGGAAATGGTAGATATCCACAATGATTTCCACAACGACCTGCCTCGGCTGGTCCGCAGGTAGTGCTTATGCCTTGCCATACTACCACCAGCTGCCGTCGCGAGCAGCACAAGACGCTGGTGCTGTTCATGGGACTGACGTGACTCACACGTCGCGTCTCAGTTCTTTCTCAAAGGTGGCGCAGTTCTCTTCTTCCTTTGCCCAAAGCATGAACGGCCAGCACGCAAGTTGGAGAGGTGTTTGTGAGGACGAAGAAGCAGAACAGGAGGAGGAAAAAGGGAGTGTCAGGAGGACAGGGTGAGCGAGTGTAGGCCGATCTTCTTGTCGCTGCTGATCGAGGCTAGCACTCCGCTGTACTCTGGATGGAAGACCGCCTTCAAAACTCGCAGTTCTGTTGGTCACAATGATAAAAAACAAACGTGTTAGCCCCCCCACACGTCGCACACAAACACGTATCTCTGCCCCTGCCGGGCGAAGCAAGCACGAACCGTGGGCGGCGACCGAAAACGAGGGCTTGCCTACGCGTGCGTAGCGCACATCAAACATGTGGATCGCAGGATCGGTGCTCCCTCTAGGCGTATCAACCAACCAATTGTGAGGGGAGATTGGGGAGAGGGGGGGGGGAGAGAGAGAGAGAGAGAGAACGGAGTGGCGTACGAAGAGATGAGGGTGCCACAGGGCGACCAGGCGGGGTGGATGAACTGGCTCATGGAAGCCGAAGTCTGCGGCGCCCAACCGAGCTGCACCACACGTGCCTGCGCCCGCCGATCGAACAGCGCCAACTGATTGCTCTTGCCCGTGTTACCTGCGCGTTTACACAACAACACACGTGAGTCGGCATGCAAGGGCGAGGAGCCAAGAACGAGGACGACGATGTGGGCGGACCGATGAGGATGACGTTGCTGTCGGTGGGGCTGGGCTCGATGAAGTTGACCTTGTCGCTGATCCTGTCCTCCCACACCAATCGATCCAGCGGCAGATTCCACGCCACGAACCGTCTGTACGTACGCACACAGGAAACCCTCAGCCACTTGCGTGCGTGCGTGTATGTTGCGCGCGTGTGCGCGTGTGCGTGCATGTGTGTGGTACCTGTCGGCGCCGCCGGTGAAGAGGATGTCGTCGGCGATGGACATGCTCTGGATCTGCGCGGTGTGCTGGACGTGCACGAGCCGCGTGCGTACCTCGCCGTCGATGCGCCACTCGACCACCGTGTGGTCGCTGCCTCCCGTGAGCAGCCGATTCGACTGGCCCGGGAAGTAGCGGACCTGGTTCGGGTAGCCCTCGTGCGGCGTGTCCTTGATGTACACCAGCCCCAGCTTGTGCGCCGTCTCCGCCTTGCTCGCGTCCACAATCGCCAGCCTGCATTAAACAATTAAATTAATTATTAAATAAATATTTGCTGCGCGTGTGCGCGCGTGGAAGAGGCGAGCGGGGCGTACTGTGGCTGATTGCCCGCCCGTCCGTTATTGAACACGATGGCGCACTGGCCGCCTGTGGAGCTCCAGGTCTGGTTGGTCGCGCGCGTGTGAGTCATTGAGACGAGAGCTCGGCGACCAATGGGAAGACCAGCCCTGCGTACCATGTCGATGGGATAGATCTTGCTCGCGCTTGTTGTGTTCACCGACGCCACCTCCTGCAGCGATCTACACACACACACACACACACACACACACACACACACACACACACACACACACACACACATGGACTTTGTGGTGCGAGCAAGCGGGACGCACGCCAGGCCAGGTGTTCGTACGAGTGGGCGCTGGCGAGGTTCCAAACCTTGACGAAGCCGTCCAGGGCGCAGGTGGCCAGCAGGTTGGGCGTGGTCGGGTTGAACACGAGCGAGCGCAGCTTCTTGGTGTGGCCGGTCACGTAGCTCTGCCGCAGGTGCGTCATCTTCCGCTCCTTGCTCGAGCTCTGGATGAGGCCCGTCGGCTTCACCGTCGCTTGGTCTGTATGCGATGGGACGTCGTGAGACATCACTGAGCGCGTCGAATGGACCGATGGGGGGGGGGGCACCTGTTCTCGTGGAGGAGGAGGACGAGGAGGAGGAAGGCGCAGGCGCCGACCACGGCGGGGGAGTGGACGACGAGGACGAGGACGACGAAGAAGATGATGAGGAGGCATTGATGGCGAATCTCCGCGTGGGTCGATAGTCCTCTTGCTCGGTCTGTGAGGAGGAGGAGGAGGAGCGCAGCGTCAGTCCCGCAGAGCGTGATGCGCGAACGCACAGTGAACGCGGTGGAAGCGGTGACCTCTGACCCTGCGTCATTCTCGTCCTCGGGCTCCACTTTGACGGCGCCGCCGCTGCTGCCGCTGGCCTGACTGGCGGGAGGTCGAGGCTGTGGCACGGTAGGCGCGGGCGGCGTGGAAGGTCGCGGCGGCGAAGCGCGGCGCTCGACTGTCCTCGTTGCCTTTTCCTACAACACACACACACACACACACACACACACACACACACACACACACACACACAAACCACAGAATCGTTGGGTCGAGCCAATGCCAAGCGACGTCAGCGCTGCAGGACGCACCACCACGACGCGGCGGACCGGCGGGGAAACAACGCGCTCGGCGCGGGGCAAGACCGGCGGCTCGTCCCTGGGGCGGAGCGAGGTGGAGAAGGACAAGGGCACGCTGCTCACGCTGAGCTCTCCATCGCTTTGGCTGTCCTCCTGACGCTCAGACGTCTCTTGCTGCGAAGTTTGTTGCATCAGGCGGGTCAGACTCGAGTCATGAAGCGAATGTTGTGTGGGTGTGTGCGCGCGCTTTGGGGTGAGTACGTGAGGCGAGTTTTGGACCAGCTTGTTCTTCCAGTGAAGCACGAGATCGGAGAGTCGCTCGTTGGCCCGCGTCAGCTCATCCGCCGCGTTGGCCGCCTGCGCCCCATGTGAGACAACACAACACGGCACACAGCCACGGCTGGCCTAGGCGGGGTGGCACCTTCTGCTGATATTTTTGGAAGGCGTTGCGCCACTTCTTGACCTCGGCCAGCTGGTCTATGATCTGCTTGTCCATGGCATAGGCGGGCTGATCATCATTCGCCTCGCCTGCGTCGATCCTTGCACGCTTGCCGCTTCTTTCATCATCGCTACCCCCTCTTTGTTCATCTTGAAATAGGCACAAATCTTAATAAAATGAACATGATTTAAATGATTTATCAAAAAAAATCATTGAATTAATTGGGCACCATTGAGACGGCGGCGAAAAGGTCGCTTCCGCTGCAGAGCTTCACGTAGCATGAGGACGAATTGTGTGGGAGGGGTCCCGAGATGTCTTGCCTCTGATCCTGGCGTGGGTGAGAAGCTTCTCAGAATTATTTCACATTTTTCACTTGCCCAAGGCGTTAGGCGAGAACAAGGAGAAGGCCGATCGGTGGTCTCAAGAACGTTAAGAAATGGTGCGTGTTACTGCGTTGAAGGGAAAGGAGAGAGGGATTGGTATTGGGATCGAGCTGGCCGGCCTCGCTGGGCATCGCCTTCGGAAGCCTCGCCACCCAAAGGGTTCTGGGAGTAGGATGATCTCGAGAGTACAGCTCACTGCTGGCGGGGCAGCTTAGTGGGCGAGGAGCGGCATGTCGCAGTAGTCAGGGGACTCGCTCCACGGGAAGATGTCGCTCCGGGACAGGTCCTCCTCAATCTTCGAGAGCTCGGTCAGGGCGTCCTGCCACACGCGAATGTCGTACTTCTTTTCGTTGATGCTGCGCTCGAGCTCGATGTGGTCGCGGCTGCTGGGCGGCATGCGGGCCAGGTTCGACTCCATGCGCGCGATCTCACGCCTGAGATCGGAGATGTGGCGCTCGGCGTGGTCGATCGACGTGTACTCCTGCAGCAGGGTCTCGCGGCGGCTCAGCAGGCCGCACACGATGTCGCGCTTGGCGCGGGTGATCGCGTTCTCAGCCTCGTCGATGTCGGACAGCTTTTCGATCATCTGCCGCTTCGTCTTTTGGATGTTGTTGTGCTCCTGCTGGACCATCATGCGCTGCCTCTCGAGCGCCTGCAGCTCCGCCAGGTAGGTGTCCCTCTGCTCTTGGGTCCACCTCTCTGCGCCAGGCACGGTGATCTGCAACATCACACATTCGCACAGCGCCTGGTGAGCTCTGGGACAAGACCCTGCGCCACATGACACGTTTGACAGGTGATGAAGATGGTGGAGCACCTTGGTGGCGTGATGCTTGCTGATGGGCGGGAAGGAGCAGATGAGGGAGAAGAAGAGCGCGCCGAGGGCGAGCGCGGCGGCGAGGGCCTGCAGCTTGCTGAACTGCCATGTGGCCTTGTCGGCGAGGACAATCCTCTTTCGTGGGGCGGCCAGCTTCTTGCGCTCGCCAGCGGGGACGAGGCCGAGGTTGTCCCTGATGCGGAGGGTGAGGTCGTCGATCTTCTCCCGAGGCGTGCCCTCGAGCTCGTTCCAGAAGAACACTCGCCCGTCCTTGTTGAGGGCCGCGATGTTGGGGTCCAACGCCGTCAGCGCTGCGAAGTTCTCCTGATCGTTCTCGCCCATGAACACAAGCGATACTACAAGATGTACACATGAAGATGTAAGCACGCAGCGATTTTGTAGATGAAGGAGACGGTGGATGGGGGAGGGGGTCATACCGCGGCCGAGACGGACACGATGGAAGAAGAAACCGAGGGGGTCGTCGAACTCGGCAAGGCGGGTGGTGTTGCGGTTGAGGAAGAGGACCACGTGCGGGTGCTCGCCCCGGTCGTAGAACTTGCGGAAGCCGTCGCCACGGGGAAAAGTTTGGAGCTGCAGCTTGTGGCCCGTGGCTGACTTGGAGGGCACCTTGCCCCTCACAGCGTCTTCGGTGCCCAGGAACAGGATAGACGACGGGTCGACGGGGCGGGCTGAATACGTGATCACGAAGGTTAGAGGCTGAGGCGATAGAATTGGAAAAGTTGGAGGAGCGAGTACATGGTCCAGCGTTGGTGTACAGCGGGACGCCAGGAGTGGTGGTGGTACCGAGCGTCTCGCCTGGAGTGTCGACAAGAAATTGTGAGCACGCGCCAACTTCGATGGAAGAGAGGGAAGAGAGAGAGAGAGCAATAGAAGACCTGTGGTGATGGCAACTGTTTCAGTGTGGATGGTATTGGGGCGAACAGGATGGATACCTGTCTCCGCATAAATTTCTTCAGCTACGTCCATTGATGATGGCAAGTGGAAGTGAAGTCGGGGTGATAAGGTGAAAGCTGATGTGGGAGCGTCTTTGCCTAATGAGTGGTGAGAATTGTTGAATGGGCTGTTGTGAGCCGGATATGGCCACGCGCCGGTTAGAAGTGCCAGCAACCACATCAAACGGTACTTGGACCGAAGGGCAGCCGCAATCACCCTGCTTTTCGTCCTGTTCTACTCCGTCCTTGTCTGCCAGAGAGAACCGCAGACATCTCACGTTGGCAGAGCTTGCCGAAATTTCACAAAACCCCAAGGTTTCCGAAACGCTTTTGAAAATAATTTGTGATGATTTCTATTTAGGTTCACCGGTGCGACATCGCTTTCTTTCCTGCAAAAGAAGATGAACGCTTTTGCATTGTTGGCGGCGCTTGGGGACACAACGAGCAGCTTCCAGGACCTCGTAGAGAGCAAGGATGCTTTCAGCTTGGACCTGCTCGATCAAGATGAGTTCCTCAACGAAGTAATCGCTCATCAGCCCCGACTCCTTTCCCTGTACGCTCCCTGGCACATCTATTCACTATCGCTTGCCGATCTCTCGAATTGCCTGTCAATAATATTCTTTCATTTATTTTTATTTTTATTTTTATTTATCAATGTCGATGCTCTCCCCTTTTGTAGCGTGTTGGCTCCCGAGGCAACGCGACTGCAGCTGCGGCTGGCGCTAGGCGAGTGGCAGGGCCTCACCGACACTGAAGATAAGGGCATGCGGTACTGCTTTGCTCACTCTCCTCAGTCCTCGCTTCTGGCCATGTTTTGCGTGGGCTCATGCAAGCGTTGTCCCTGCTCCCCACAGGTACGCTCACGTGTGCTCGGAGGTGTTCTGCATGGACGTGAAGCCCATCCAGGACTACATGCTCGGTCCCGAGTTCGATACTGGGGTGCCCTTCCTCGCCCGCCTGCTGGCCGTGCTCGACCGAGACGCGCCGCTCCACGTCGTGCCCGTCCAAAACCTCTGCAAGATCGTGTCCTCCCTCATCAAGCACCGCAGAAAAGAGGTCTTGCCGCCCTTCCCCTGCTCACCCACCACCTCCCGCTACGACTCTGTCCACTCACAACTCGGAGCCCGGGCGCAGACGTTTGAGGCGCTGAGGAACCACCCGGGGCTGGTGCAGCGACTCGCCGTGCACGCCGCCGGCTCGTCACCCCGCGTGGCCGAAATGCTGTGGCTGTTCATGGAGGACGAGTCCGTCGACCCTCTCGGCGTGATCGAGGTATCCCGTTCGCTTGCGACCTCGGGCGAGGCCATACCTGAGCTAACGGTCTGCTTTTGGCGCGCATCACACGCCAGTGGCTGGAGAGCGAGAAGTTTGTGTCGCTGCTGCTTGCGCAGCTCAACAACCAGCACGACGTGGAGGTCCCGGCCACCGCTCTCTCCGTCCTGACGCAGATCGTGGAGCGGTCGGACGCCAGCTCACCCCTGCCTCGATCCGCTCTATCCGAGGCATCGGTGCAGCAGGTCATTGCCTACACGTTCGCTCACGTAGCGGAAGCCAACGAAACGCCCACCCACGTACGCCACCGCCTATCAATTTATTATTGATTATTGATTATTTATTTATTTATTTATTTATAATTATTTATAATTTAAACTCACGCTACTCGACCAAAACAGCGCAAGCAGTTGGTGAGCGGACTCGAGTTTGTGCGAACACTGCTGGATTGGTGCGTGAGCTCGGCTCCCGACGGGGATGACGAGGCCAGCAAGAAGAACCACAAGAAGAAGCGGAGCCTGTGGCTAGTGGGTGTCGAAAGCAAAAATGCCGACAACACGGGCGTCCGCCTTGACGGTAGCGTTGCTACTCGTTGCGCGCCGACAAACGTTCACCGAAAGCCATGCCCTGACCGTCGTGTCGTGCTGTGTCCATGGCAGACTCACCATTGTTGATCGGCCTGGTTGCCCAGCTCGACAAGCTGGTGGAGCTGCTCAAGAGCCCCGTCAAGGTATCACTCCTCCCTCGACCTGGGCGCGCGCCAATGATCTCACGCACACGCGAACCCGCTACCAGAACGGCAAGTTTGGTACGGTCAAGTTGGAGGTCGGGCGCTTCCTGTCGGCCCTGCTGCGCACCAACAACTCGTCTGTGGCGCAACGTTTCCTGCAGCTCGGCGTCCTCCCGCTGTGCCTGGTTGACCTCCCTCCTCTCCGCTGTCCGCTGTTCACTGAACGCGCAATCGTTTGGCTCACTCGGTTGACGCGTGGCGGCGGGCTACGTGGGACAGGACCTGTTCTTTGACAACACGCTGATCAACATGTGGCACCACGAAGTGCTCAAGATGGTGCTTCACACGCTCGAGGGCCACTCTGACGAGCTGCTGGCGCCTCTATTCGAGCAGGGCGGCCTTCTCCGGCGCATTGTCTCCAGCGCGCAGTCCAGCGACAGGTTGGCCCTTTTCTCCCGCTGTCGCCGCGCAATCGCATGCGAGAGCGAGTCACTTACCTGCGTTGCTTTCTGCAGCGCTCGGTCGGAGGGCCACTTGGGGCACGTCTACGTCATCGCGCAGGCTATCGCAGCATCGGCCCAGCCCAAGGTCAACGCCTACGCGGAAGGTGCGCGCAGCGACTCGCCCGTGATTTGCTCTCCCCCAAACCCACGTGAATCGCCTCACACGCCACATCACAGCGAGCACGGAGTGGCAAGCGTTCGCCAGCACGACGCTGCGCCAATTGGCTGAGAAGAACGAGTACTCGCAGTACGCGCCCGAGGAGGGCATGCGGAATGCCACCACCGCCTCCTCGGCGGACGTCAAGATCACCGATCTCCAGGTAGACGAGCCCGACGCCAGCGGCAGCAAGAAACCGACAGCCGCCTCCGTTCCGGCAGTGACTCCGGCCGTCCCGCATGTGCAGGTGCGACATGTGCCCGGTGTGTTGTTTCTATGCGAGCTGACGTAGCGAGCATAAACCGGGTGCAGGCGAAGACTACGAACGCCGACGACTGGGCCAAGTTTGATGACGACGACGAAGTGGAATGGGCCAAGGCCGCGCCAACTACGCCTGCAGCAGTCTCCGTGCTCACGTCCACGCCGCAGGTTGGAGCGCTCGTCCAGGCTCGATATCGCGAGCTGGTCTCTGACAAGTGTTCTGTTTTGTGTTTAGACTGTTCCCGTGACGAGCGACGCTGGGTGGGCCTCGTTCGGCGACGATGACGTGGACTGGACCAAGGCCACGGCCGCCACGACCACCGCGCCAACACCGCAGACGACGGCGAACTGGGCGTCGTTCGATGCCGCTTGGCCACCACAGACTGCAGCCCCCGCCGCTACACAGCAGAGCAAAAGCACCAGCGATGCCGACTGGGCCAAGTTCGACGATGACGACGAGGATTGGGCCAAGTTCGAGGGCTGAAGGCATTCTTTTTTGCTCCAACACGCGTCAGCCAATCCAGTGTGGTGAGGTGGAATTATCACAACTCCACCAACCACGGGGGAAAAGTGCCTTTCCCTCCACCACTCTCGGCACGTTTCAGGCACGGGCGTTTTTTGCCTCACTTTCACTTTCTTCCAAGCATGCGAGCAAACCTCACCACCACACCTAGCATCCCACCTCACGCACCACCTGAGGCGGTGGGGCCTGTACATGCGACGGAACGAGACGGACGTCGCTCCTGTGTGGTCGGCGATGTGCCGAAATTTCGCGTATGCGGAGTGTAGGAAAGCGAATGCGAAGAGGGACCCGCAGCTCGGCCTCCTCCGCTTTTATTGCTTTCCTCCGGCCCCGCACGCGGCACGACACCACCAAACTCGAGAGCCTTCAACTCCTCTCCTCCATCTTTCCTTCCTTCGGCACAAGTTGGAACAAGCATGGCGCAACACCAGGGACTTGGCGAAAAGGTGTGGTCCGTGCTGGAGCTCGAGTGGCTGCCGGCCTACCACGACTGGCGGTCGGCGCACCTGTGGATGGCAAAGCACTACGAGGTGCCGTTTGCGCTGTGCGCGCTCTACGTCATTGTCATCTTCGGCGGCAAGCGAGTGATGAGGGACCGCAAGCCGTTCGATTTGCAGCAGCCGCTCTTCTTCTGGAACGTTTTCCTCGCCACCTTCTCGGGCCTCGGAGCTCTGTGCACCGTGCCGCACATCTACAGAGTGGTGACGCAGAAGGGCTTCACGGAGGACATGTGCTCGACCGAGGCCGAGCTGGCCAACCCGTGGGTGTACCTCTTCTGCTTGAGCAAGATTCCCGAGCTGCTCGACACGGTCTTCATCGTGCTGCGCAAGAAGCCCCTCATCTTCCTCCACTATTACCACCACGTCATGACCCTCCTCTACTGCTGGCATGCGTGGGCCCTCCACATCCCGAACGGTGGCTGGTTCGCGGCGATGAACCTCATCATCCACACCCTCATGTATTCGTACTACGCGGCCTGCGCGATCGGCGTGCGATTTAGCAACCGCACTCGCCTCTCGATCACCTCCCTCCAGATTCTCCAGATGGTCCTTGGCGTCTCCATCGTGCTCCACAATCTCCTGGTGTGCAACACCCACCCGGAGAACTACATCTTCGGCCTCGTTATGTATGCCTCCTACATGGTCCTCTTCACCAAGCTCTTCCTCGACTCCTACGTTTTCAAGCGAAACGCCGCCCGTGACGTCAAGTCGGCCAAGGAGCGCGCCGAGCGCGTCAAGGACGAGCAGGAGCAGGAGCAGGTCGATTCTCGTCTTAAGAAGCGAACGAATGTCAGGAAGGCTAACTGAGCTACAAGTCCCGAATCGTGGGACAACGTCGAACAACACGCGACATCATCATTAATCATCATCGATTCCGGCGGAACGCGAGATGAGAGAACGCGCGCTTGCGGAAAAGTTTTGTTCTTCCTCTTTTTTCCTGTGTCCTTTCTGCATCTGCATTTTGGGCCATCCAGCGGAAGGCCAGCGGCCAAGAAGGATAAATAAATAGGTATTAATCTTCTGGTTATCTCTCAGCTCGCAGCTTGCAACTACTGTTGGGTGTTGTGCCCAGAAGGCACGTTCCTCCTCGGATATTTCCGGTTTCATCATCCCAGTCGACACAAGAAATTTCACCACTCGGATCACCTCGTCGTGAAGAACGCGAGTTAGGGGTGTTCAAGCAGCCGCCTGGCCGCAGCATGTGTTGTTGGATTCATTGAAAGAGGAGAACAGCAAGCATACGAAGAAGGGGTGCAATCTAATCTGAGACTGGACATCTCTCTTTTCCTCCTTTTCCCCTATCGGGCCAGCTCGCCATCGACTTGCTTCTCTCTGCCTCTCCACTGCGAGAATTCGATTCGAGTGGAGCTTCGAGTAGAGGAGGACCCAATTATTTCGAAATCAATCAAGCATGTGGGTCCTGTTCGCCCCCGATGCCGGCACTGACCCTCTGTGGCAGACACTGGAAGAGAATGAATTCTTCGAGCTTCAGGCCTACAAGCCCGCCACAGCGAGCAAGAACGAAACATCGCTGCTCTCCATGCTCACCGCTCTCCCTTCATCTCTCCTCGCTACCTCTCGCGCCCCGAGCTTAATCGCTGGGGGAACTGAAGAGAGCTTTCCGTACCGCATCCTTCTCAAGACACAACCTCCCTACGGTACTGCGCGCCATCTCGTCAATTTTCGCCATCTTCTGCATCCCTCTATCTGCACCTTTCATGCAAGAAACTCCTTCGTTTTTGAATTCATTTTGTATTTTTTTTTGAATTCCTATACACCATCTTTCTATGTCATAGTACTATGGTTGGCTTTTGCATGGTGGGCTTCACATCAAATGTGCCTTTTTCTTGTCTTATTATAAAATTGATGATGGTGATGATGTTGATTTTCTTTTTACCACTACGTTCAGGCCAGCGCCACGTAGCGAAGCAAAGCAAGGAAGCAAAGGACTCCGGATCGATGGAGGTCTCCTCTGCTGGATTGGACAGCCACGGCGGCAGCCGCGCCCCTGCCCAAGTCATTGCACTCGCCAAGGTTCGCACCTCGTGTTTGGTGTTGTGGCCTCTGTGGCCTGTGCTTGGATGAAGTTGAGCCAACGGGCATGCCTCTCTTCGGCTCGCTCCCCGTGCAGGACCTGCGAGTGATCAAGGAGCACTGGAACTGGCTCGTCAATGACATGTCGACGGCGTGCTCCTTCTTCACACGAGAGTCGGAGAAGGAGGAGAACGAGCTGTGGGACTTCCTTCTCATGAAGTTCACCTCCATGGCGCAACAGGAAGCCAAAAAGAGGGTTCGTGCACGTTCCCGACACTCGCACGCACGCACATTTCGCTCTCCCGCTCCGTGGTGTCTTGTGTCTTGTGTGTGTTCCTTTTGCGCGCTCGCTCTCCCTCTTCGTGCGTGTCTGTGTTGGCGTGTCTTTGGCGGAGTTTTTGACAGTGCGGCGTCCACTTCAGGAGATGCAACGGGAGCGCGAGCGCGAGAGAGCGATGGAGCGAGAACGACAGCTCGAGATCGCCACGTTCGTGGACAACAAGCACAAGTTCGCGAAGAAACAGGCCAACATCATGATCAACGAGGAGGAGGAGGAGGACAACAAGGCCAAGGAAAAGCGATTCGAAGAGATGGACCAGAGTCGCCAGGCCTTGTGGAAGAAGCTCTTTCCCAAGATCTCCACCATCGAGCGCCTCATCGTCGGTACGCCTGCTCGTCCGCGTGCCCTCACTTTCTGTGTTTGCTCGGGACCGGATTTTTTTCACGCCAGTCGTGTTCAAGTGAGCGATAGTTCGTCACGAGTTCACCAACCAAACACTCGCGATTCACAACTTTTAATTAGACCAATCAACACTTTCAACCTTTTAAATTCGATTTTGCCATTAGAAAATTACTTACCGGTTTGCCGTGCGCGCACGCAGAGTATCCATGCTCGCTGGAGCGCAAGGGCGTCGAGCGACGAGGCCTGCTGTTGGTCACTCCGCGGCACGTCTGCTTCCACAGCCCACGGCTCAACACACGTGTGGCCATCTATTGGCGTGTCATCACCTCGCTCTCACGGGCCACGGCCGTCAACGGCACCGTCCCCGCCATCTACGTCACCTGTCTGGGCGCCTACCACGAGGAGGTGAGTTACCTCGAGGCCCTTGTTCAGTCTCAGCCCCCCCCCCTGTCCCCGTTCGTGACTGACCGGCTGGCTTTGCTGCTCTGGTCCAGTTTTTGTTCCACTCTCTTGCAGACTTTGAGCAAACGATGAGCCTTCTGGTGCGAATATGGCACATGGCGCTGCTCGAGGTGCGTTCACCGAGCTATGGACGTATTGAGTTATAGACGCTTATTAACCATATGGTTAATAATATTTATTTATTTGTTTATTTGTTTATTATTTTCCCGGCTGCTTGTGGGAGTGCAGGAAGCGGCGGACCGTGATGGAGACGAAGAAGCGAAGGCGCGGTTGATGAGCATTACGCGAGAGCAGCTTCTGTGCGAAATCGAGCGCGAGAGGCATCGCAAGACATTCCGCATGCCCAAGGAGGAGCTGCTCATCGCAGGCACGCACCTCCCCCCCCGCAGAGACGCTCACGCCATTCCTCTTGCGTGCGCGTCGTGTTGTGCCCGTTCGCGCTCTCAACGTCGTGCGTCGGCGCCACACAGAGTTCTGCGGCAGCCTCTGGATGGAGAACATCATCCAGGTCTACGAGGGCACCCTGCACATATCGGCCAACTACGTGTGCTTCCACGCCGACGTGGAGGGTCACAGCTTTTCCGTGGTCATCCCCTTCCGCGAAGTGCTCGACATCATATCTGTAGATAGTAAGCTCATTCAGGTCAACACCCTCTCCAACAAAGTACGTCGCCCCCCCCCCCAATCACTCCATTTCCATCGGTTGGTGCTGCGCACACGGCTCTGAATTCTGATTGGTTACATGTGTTTTGTGCGTGGGGGTCGACAACAACAACAACACGACCGCAATACAGTTTTCCTTTTCGCTGTTATGGCGAAGGCAGCACTGCTGCGAGCTGATGGTGCAGCTGTGGTCGCGACGCATCCGCAGCACGGAGCGGCTGCTGGAGAAGGTGCCCCCGGCCGAGGGACCGTGGGACGACTTTGGCTTCGTCGGCCTCGGGCCCATCGTCAAGGACACCAAGCACTTCCGGTCCGACTACGCCATCAAGCAGAAGCTGCAGCGCAAGCGGTGGGAGGAGTACATCGGCAAGTACGGCTGGGGCATCCAGATGCTCAAGACCTCCGACGCGCTCCGCGACATCGTGCGCTACGGCATCCCCGACGAGCTCAAGGGTACGTGCCCCTCCAGCATCGCTCGTCCGCCGATCGGCTGGCCTCTGGCCTCGGTCGAAACCCACACCGATGGTCTTGGTGGACGTGGCGCAGGCGGGCTTTGGCAGATCTTCCTGGGCAGCGTGCACAGCTTTTGCATCAAGCCCGGCGACTATCAGAATCTCCTCAAACAGTTTGACG
>JANDJZ010000814.1:0-15261 GCA_027943245.1 Acanthamoeba sp. SK_2022b | reverse complement strand
GAAAGATGGAAGGCCCTCCGCTTGAAGAAGCGAAGGGAAGAATGGAGGGAGAAGATGGTGGTGCGCGAGAAAGTGGAATCGCAGGAGCGCGCCGAGCGAGCCAAGCTCGAAGCCCAGAACCTGCAGGCGTACATGGAAAAGAGCAAGGTCAAGCAGGAGGCCAAGAGAGAATGGCTCACCTGCATCAAGGAGGAGTTGCACAAGTTCGACGTTGCCGATCTGCCGCACCTCATGGCACTCAAGAACTACAAGTACGATACCTACGAGGGCTTGCAGTGGTACAGGAAGGAGAACTAGGCCTTCTTCACTCCACTAAAGTAATAAAACCTTCTCCAAAAATCATAAAGAATAATAACAAAAACGGCGCGAAAGTGGGTTACACCGGATGAAAGGGGGTAGAACATATGAGATTGTTTTTGTCAAAAGAGAGCGAGAAAGAAACCATCTTAATGGTGGTGGTGGCCGTGGATGGGGTGGTCCTCGGGCTTGATCTTGCCTTCCAGGACATCGAGCTGGTACTGGTAGTGAGACTTGGCCTTGTCCTCCTCTTCAGGAAAATTGGGGGGGGGGGGGCAATCAATAAATGTCCCGTGACAGAGCAGTTTGAAAAAGAGCCATAGGCGGCAGCAGATGAATATGTGTGTTTTTGCGTACCGCTGATGGGAATCCTGCTGTACAGGAAAAGAGTAACGGCCCAGCCGACGGCGAAGGGCCAGATAACCTTGGCCTGCGAAGTGAGGCGCTGAAGGGGGGCGGGCCTGAAGCGCGGGTAGGGGCGCTTCATGAGCTCCTTGATCTCGCCCTCCGTAAGACCGAAATTACGAGCCGACATGTTGGATAGCTTCTTGATGATTCAATCCAATTTCTTGCTTGTGTGAGTTTTGCGCTTATGTTATGTCGACAATTTTTCAGACTTTATGACCGGAAATAACCAGGATATTAAAGATTGCATTTTTGACTTGGGCAGAGGCTTCGTTTGTTCTTTCTCTCCCCTTTCTATCCCCTTACTAGTGCCACGATGTCGCAGAAGGTCGGCGTTACCGTCAAGGACGTGCCCGCTCAGGAGTTCGTTCAGGCTTATGCTCAGCACTTGAAGCGCAGCGGCAAGATCCGCGTCCCCAAGTGGTCCGATCTTGTCAAGACCGCCACGTACAAGGAGCTGTCCCCCTATGATCCCGACTGGTACTACATCCGTGCGGGTACGTCTGTCTCCCTTCTTTAAATCGCATTGATTTTTAGCGAATTGCTGCCCATTTGATCGACACAATCTCACCATTCGTTCTTTTACGTGGCGTCATCCATGCAGCCTCGATCGCCCGCAAGGTCTACCTTCGCGGTGGCATTGGCGTCGGCAAGCTGAGGCAGCTGTACGGCGGCAGGCAGAACAACGGCACCCGTCCCAGCCACCACTGCAGGGCCTCCGGTGCTATCCCCCGCTCCATCCTCCAGCAGCTCGAGAAGATCAAGGTCCTCGAGAAGGATACCAAGGGGTACCACTCCCTTCTGAAGCCCCTCCTTTTATCTGTCCATAATTTTGGTTGCTCTGGTCCTTACTCTTTGTTGCCAACTCCAGTGGCAGGAAGATCACTTCCAACGGCCAGAGGGACCTCGACAGAATCGCCGGCACCATCAAGGTGGTGAAGACTATTTAAATGTGCATGTTCTAACCAAAAAACCAAATAATCTTCTCGCGACTCTCCAATTAGCCCTTGCGCTCTTTGCCCTCCCTGGACTTTCATCAACACACTCGTTGTTTATGTTTGAGTGAGAAAGAACATTATTCATCCACATTCACCAGCTCGTACTCGAGCGCGGAAAGGTTGTTGGATTCGTTCACCTCGAACGTTGCTGGTTCTGTGGCCTTCTCTAACTTCCCCCACTTGTCGACGGCAAGGCGCATGAAGCCTTTGTACATGTCCACCTTTCCATTCCGCACGATGATCGTCTGGCCTGGCTGCACCACTTCGATCTGGTCTGTAGGTGTTGCAGGAACCGGTAAGAGGGTGGGGGAGGACGACGCGCGAACAGGGGAAGGTCGTACTGTTGCGAGCAGTGAGCACAATCACGCCAGTTTGGTCACCCACGAGGGCCTCAGCAATCTTCACCCGCGAGCTGTCAGTCCTGGTCTTCTCCACCACAACGTTGCTGCTCACCACCTTAAGGACGAGGTTGTGCCCTTTCGATCCAGGCTCTACCGTGCTAAGAGTAGTGACTGAGGGCTTACATTAGGGATTTACGACTTGAGTGCAGGCCAAACAAACAAAAAAATCAAATAAATCTAAAATAATAATAAAATAATAAATAGCAAAATGTTACAACGATCCGATGAGTGGTAGAGCGAGAAGGCAGGGGCGCTGAAAGCGTACAGACTGGCTTTCTGAGCACTCGAGTCGTTTGCTGTGGCTGCTGGCTGGCCATGTTCTGTGCTTAATGCTCTTTGATGATGATTCTGTGTGCGCTTTCTATCGCTAAAATTCTAAAAGAAATACAAAGCCAGAAAAACTCGCGACGCACCAAACACAATATATCTTTAAAAAAAGCACACCGGTGGCGCGAAGATGGCAGTGAAGACGCTGGGGCTCGTGGTGCATGCATGGTCGGTGCTGGTTGTGGTGCTCGTGCTCGCCTGGCTCATCAATGCCCGACACGGCTTCGGCGCGCAGGTGGCGGACTACCCGTTCAACTACCATCCCCTCTTCATGGTTCTGGCCTTCCTCTTCTTTGAAACACAAGGTTCAACATCTTGCCAACTCCTTCACCACCCTTGAACCGCTGCTTTCTTGCTCGCCCTACGAAGCACGAGTGCTTCTTCAAGTTCCGACTACGAAGATCGAACTTTTGATTGACTCCTCACCGCAGCGGTCGTGTCTTTTGCTACGTACCCGACGTCCAAGTGGCGCCAGAAGCTGGCCCACGCAGCCTTGCACGTCGCGGCCTTCATCTTCATGTTGGTTGGTCTCATCTTCGTCTTCCGCTTCCACGCCGACAAGTACAGGCCGCCGCTCCTCCCACCTACCCACTGCGCCACACACGTCACGAACCTACTCATCGTGGTCGTTCTCCTATCGTGCGGTGTGCGCGCAGAGGCTTTCCGGACCTCTACTCGCTCCACAGCTGGGTCGGCCTTACCGTGTGCATCGTCTTCTTCATTCAGGTACCTTCCGTAGATCGATCACTTCCCTCAATCTCTCTCTATCTCACCGTCTCACCATCTTTCTCCCTCGTGATGGTCGCCACATGTCGTCGACTCGCTCCCGGCTTCAAGTGGGTGATCGGCTGTGCGACGTTCTTGTGGCCTGGCGCACGGGACGGCGTCCGGTTGGCCCTGGTGACCCCGCATCGCGTGGCCGGCGTGTTCATCTACTTTGGTCCGCGTCCAGTATCTCCTCTCCTCTCCTCTCCTCAACGCGCTCCAACGAGCAAACCCCCCCCCCCCCTCCTTCCACTTCTCACTAGACAACTCTCCGCCGCTGAAGGCGCCATCGTGGCGGCCACGCTGGGCGTGATGGAGAAGCAGACGTTCATCCTGAACGACCCCGCGCAGGACAAGTTCGCGGGCGCGCACATGCTGGCCAACCTGATCGCCATGAGCTTCCTCGGGCTGGGTGTCCTCGTCGGCCTGCTCCTGTTTCAGCGACACGCGCAGCGGGACGGCGGGCGAGCAGGGACGGTGGGCTCGCCGGGCGGCAGCGGCGGCGGGTACGAGCCCGACGCGCTGCTGATGGAGGGCGCGCTCGATAGCCCTCGCTCGCGCGAGCGGGAGGCCTCCGCCGTGTACAAGGCTAACTGAAACTGTCCACTCGGCCGGCGTGGTTGGGCCTGCCCGAGTGACTCGCCGCGCAGTGGGAGATACTACTCTCCGGCCACCGCGCACGATTACGTTGACGACAGCCAGCAGCAGCACCAGGAGGAGCACACGCCACACCAACGCCGGCTGCCCACCTTCACCTCGCCGCTCCTCGAGTCCGATCCCGAGGCCGTGCACCGCCTCCGATACTTGTAGGAACACACGCGCCGATCGATTGTGCGCGTTAGTTAGTAGGAGAAGGAATATCCTCTTTGTTGGTGTCGTTGCTGACGCTCGACGTTGGAGCGCGAGCTCAACTCTCACGCAATAAATAGAATAAATAGCATGTACAGAGATGCGATGGCGATGGCGATGACGATGACGATTGGGCGCGTAGATGATGGCTCTCTCTCGCGACCCGTCTAGGCGGAGACCTCGCCCCCCGCGTGTAGGGTGGCGATGTTGCGCAGTAATCGCTTCCGGTGGCCGAGGGAGGTGACGCCCATCTGGACGAGCACGGGCTCGGTGAACTGCAACAGTTCGGCGCCGGCCACGCGTTCGGCGGAGAAGATGGGCTGGTACTGCTCCATGCCCGTTGTCTTGAGCCAGTTCAGCACCTCGGCGGTCGTCCATGACGCCACTGCAGCCACGATGACCAAGGTCAGCCTCCATCACGTGTCCTTGTTGCAACCCACGGGCGAGGCTCCGACACGACACAACACAACACCAATCAAGGAACGCACCTCGATTTTTGCTGCGGGGAGAGATGACGAAGGCGCGAGACTCGTCGACGAGCCGAAGGATGCGCTGACGGTGGCCCCACTTGGCGATTCCGATTTCGCTGAGCTGCGCGTGGTCCATGCGCAAGAGTTGAGCGCCGGTGATGCCGCGCGAGACGATGAGGCTCTGGTACTCCTCGAAGCCGTTGACGCCGGCCCACTTGCCCACCTCGTCGGCCGTCCATTCGGCCATGTCGGTGCGGTCGAGGAACGCGAACGAACTGCACTCGCCGGCCTCGCGTATGAGCTTGAGGAGTCGCTTGCGCTCGCCCAGCTTGACGATGCCCAACGCGTGCAGCGAGGCGTTCTCGAGCTTGAGGAGGGCCTCGCCGTTGACCTTGGCCTTCTTTATGGCGTGGCGGGTGTCTTCGGAGAACCCGGACTTGTGGAGGTAGTCCATCAGCTCCTTCACCGACCACTTCACCAACACTACAGACCGGAGTTATAAAAGATTAACAGGAGTTATCAAAGAGCGAAGAGCAAAGAGCGAAGACGCGAACCATTGGCATCGACTGCCCCGACGAGCAGCGAATCGGAGGAGCGCGCGCGAGCGTTGTCGGACTCGATGACGGGGAAACGAATCGGTCGCTTGGGCAGGCCCAGGCCGTCCGCGGCCGCCCCCGAGCTGCGCGATAGCTGCTTGTAGACCCTGGCGTTGACCAGGTTGCTGTCATCGCCGCTGCTCTCGCTTCCGCCTCCGCTGCTCGTACTGCAGTTGCTGCCCTCTTCCTCGTCATCGTCGCTCGAGTTGGACGGCGACAAGGCCGATAGCAGGAATCGCGTCTGCTGGCGGCTCGCGCGCAGGTGGCCACCGTCCTCGCGCCCGAGGTCATCGGCGCTGCGCACGACGGCCAGGCGCCCCATCATCCCATACGGGCTCGTGTTACTGTTGTTGTTGTTGTTGTTGGCGCCGTGGGGGAGCTGCAGCAACCCGTCGCTCGCGGCGAACGGCATCGACGACGCGAGCTCGTTGCGCGGAGACAGCTCGGAGTTAAGTTCGGAGTTAGAGAGGTCGCCACCGCCGCCGTGGCTGCCGCCGCTGACCTTGCTCCGCTTCTTGGCAGAGAAGAGCGACTTGCGGCCGAGCGACTTCATCCCGCTCGCCAGGCCCGAGGGCGAGGTCGGCGACTCGCTGTCGGCGTCCAGGCCGTGGCTGCCGGGCAGGTTGCCGCTGCCGTTTATGTCCGAATCGCTCAGACGTCGCCCCTCCTGTCTCGCCGCGGTTTAGCGCCAAGCCTTGTGCATGCGAGAGGGGGGGGGGTAGCGGGGCGTACGGTGATGCTGAGAATGGTGGAGTGAAACTTTGGGATACAGCTGCGAATGAAGTTCTGGGAGAGCTCGGGCGAGGTGGCGTCTTCGTCCATGCCCGTCTCGTTGAACACGTTCTGCAACAGCTTGGCGATCTTCACGAGCGCCTTCCTCGCCATGATCGAAATTTCCTTGCCTGTTGCACGCAGCCAGACAGGCCGGTTGGTGGCCGCGCACACACAGGAGCGCTATCCCCACGCGCGGCAGCGCTGCCAAGTCATCGGGGCGCGTGCACGTACCGGGCTTCACGAGGTTGTACAGCTCCGGGGAGACGATGGCCGGGCAGTAGCATCGGAGCCCGACAAGCGCGCCCACCGCGCGAAACTCAAAGTCCGGGAAGCGCTCCTTGGCCGCTCCGTACAGGTGCTTGATAGCGGTCTTGACCAGGCTGTACGTGTGTGTTGCTGTGCGTGTAAGCTGGTGTGCCATAGGAAAGAGCCCCTCACAACGCTGCAGCTCAATGGTTGCGTGATCGGAGTTGAAATAATAAGAAAAAAGAGAGGGAGGGGTCTGGTGGCCACCTGGGGGACTCCTCGATCACCTCGAGCACGGCCTTGAACATCTTTTCGGCGCACGCCACAAGCCACCGCGCCAGGGCCTCGCCTTCGAGATCGTCCTTCTTCTTGGCCCTGGTATGATAGTAATGGTGGTTAACAGACAACCCAAATAACACAATGGCAAACGCAGAGACAGAAATCCAGTTGTGGGTGGAGAAAAGGTAATGCAACTGCGAGCAGCAAGTGATTGGCGGGCAGTCAAGCTGCGAAATGGCAAAGGCTTAGGGCACAGTAGCTTAATGGTGTCGCTTCGCTTCAACCGAAGAGCGAACACCAAAAGCACCTGGGCCTCAACCTGCGGCCAATGGCCGAATTGCGGTTTTCCCATAATTAACGGGGCCAGGTGGCGGGCAACCGCACAACCGTTTTCGCGTGCGACAGAAAAAGAAAAGAAAAACAAATAAAAATAATTGGTCCTACCATCACTCAAAGATATAGGTATTTTAACAATAATAAAAAGCCCGCTATAAAGTTTTGCAGGAGCACGTACTCCTTCATGACTTCCCTGATGTGGGGCGCCAGCCTAGCCAACGGCTTGACGGAAGCGGCGCGTACGAACTCGCCCACGAGGTCCACCATGAGCGACTCCTCGCGCCACAGCTGTGCCTCCGACGCTGCGCAAGATAAGGCAGCAGGAAGGGTGAGGCACCAAGGCAAAAGGGGTGGGTTTGCGGAGGGCAACGTACTGGTGGCGGCAACTTCTTTGTCGATGGCACGTCCGATGAGCGGGAAGGCGCACTCGTCATTCTCCGGGAAGAGGGTGACGATGGCGGCCGACCACTCTCTCCGGGCCGAGGTGGTGTCCATTTGTCCTTCTTCTCCTTACTGTTGTCGTAAGTGTTGCGTGTTGGCTTGTCCTTTCCTTGTGGGCGCTTCTGGCGTAGGTGGAAAAGCGGTTAGGGCCCAGGGAAGACAGGAGGTCGGCAAAAAGACAAAAGCGGAGCTAAGCGCGGGTATTGACAAAAATGGCGTACAAGGGCCACGGGGTGGTGTTGGGCTGGGGGTGGAGCTTGCTGTACTTGACTTCGAAATGGTTCGGTTTGAGGGGAAGTGAGCGGTTAGGCCGCTGCGGCGTAGCCAAGGGTGGTGGTGAACTGATTGCGACGGCCTCACACGGAGACGCCGGTGTGCTTGCCGTTTACGTTTGTGTTTCCGAACGAGGAAGAACAACGACACGACGAGCTGCAAACGAGGGCAAGGACACGACCTGAGATAGAGAGAGGCTGCAGGCAGTTGGTAATTCGATGACGCGACCACGCGAACCAGATGACGCACATGCACGTAACGCTCATTAACCAGTTCGTGGTGCCATAACAACCACATTCGTCGTCGTGCAACTATGCTTGTAACATTTCCTTTGTGCCCTACTCTGATTGGCCGTCAAGGTAAAATTTGCTGTACTTCCCATTGAATGGCTTTGGCCCGGTGCCAATTCCTTATTGGACAGATAAACACCCAGCCGAGAGGGAGGGGGGGACACCTGTTGGTTCGGCGGCGGTGACGTCCTCGAGAAAGAGATGGAATGGGTTGTGGGCGGTGGAGAGGAATGGTGAGAGGAAAGCTTGGCTTTTTAAACGGGCCGTTTGTGTGGGAGACCAGGGTGGATTCCGATGGGCAGGCCGGTAGCCCTGGGGCTCACTTAATGATCGCTATGTCACTTCACAACTCGCATGTTACACGCAGCGCCTGGCGGCCACGTAGACGCTGTTTGGGCCTTGCGAGCACACCCCGGCTGTTGCACGACCAGAAGGCCCAATCGCCTCGCTCCTCGTTCTTTCCGGGCCGTGAAATCGAATGGAAATGCGTTCCAGCCGCGTTGACAAAGGCGAGCTGCGCGTACGAGGACACTCGGCGGCAAAGTGGCCGATTACTTGCTCCTTGGGGCCCTTGGCCCGAGTTGGTTGTATGGGCCTCTCCCGATAGTTGTTCAAAAGAGAGCAGATGGCCCGGCGTTGCGCTGCCCTTCCTGTTGACGCAATACCACAGCTTGGAGACCGCGAACACGAACACCATTTCGATGACCGACACAATCCAACGCCCGTAACGCAACCGGGTCACGTCGTCGCCCTGTCTGCGAACTACAACACCGGGACAACGAAGAAGAGGTGCCACCACTCGAGCGGAACATCGAGGCGACTACCGGATACAGCGGCCGGTAGATGGTGGCACTCGGCGAGCGTGTCGTTGTCGCTGGTGGCGTCGACCTTCTTCTATCACAGGGCGGCCATCGCGCAGCACCAGCGCGTGGGCGCGATCCAAGCCACACAGCTCGTCCTCGCTAACCTCTTCTTCTGCGCCGCCGTCCTCCTCTGCTTCTTCTCCGCTCCGCCATCGGCTTTTGAGTCCTCCTCCCTGCCGAGGTCGCTCGTGCGACGCCTGGCCCGACCGGTGGCGTGCGTTGTGGCGCAGGCTGCAGCGCTGGCCGTGCTCACGGCCGTGCATGTCGACCCGGGGCAGAACCTGTCAGCCGAGCTCAACCTCGTCCTCTTCGCGCTCAGCTGCGCGGGCACCCTCGCCGCCTCCGCTCTCCTCGTTGCCCTGTGGCAGCTCTGCCTAGCCGCCGGCGACCGCAGGCGATCATGGCGGAGTCGACGCTCGACCGCCGCGCCGGCCGTGTGCGCCTTCGTCATAGTGGCGATCACGCTGTGCGTGTTGGCCGCGGCGTCGTCGGCCCACACGGCCCGTGAGCGGTGGACCCGCGGCCTGTTCGGTAGACACGTGATGGCGGACGCTACGCCCCACTCGGGCGATGAAGGCCACGGGGCGGCGATGGCGACGAGCAACGGCGGGTGCGTGATCCGGCCGGCCACGCCGCTCATCGACTTGGTGCCGCGTCGCCTGCTCAACTT
This sequence comes from Acanthamoeba sp. SK_2022b, assembly GCA_027943245.1. NCBI lineage: Eukaryota > Discosea > Longamoebia > Acanthamoebidae > Acanthamoeba > Acanthamoeba sp. SK_2022b. Next base: position 5,981 of record JANDJZ010000814.1, on the reverse strand, counting down.
CTACGTCGGGTCGGAGGACTGCGCGAGCGAAGGCCGGCGGCAGTTCTCCCGACTCGAACGCGGCGTGTTGACTATGGACTGCGCCCCCCAAGGTAAGTGGGATCGCGCGTGTGTTGTCGTGGGCCACCTGGTTGACGCCGAAACCGCGTGTCTGGGCCCAGATCGCCCGCACGTCGTGTTGCATCCGCCGCTGGCCGTGGAAGCCAACACGGAGGAGAGGAACGAGCGGCTGCAGGCCATCGTGCAGACGCTCAACCAAAGTCTGGTAAAGCGCCCTTGCGGTGCCGTAACCGCTTGTGTCACGACCGAGTGCAGTACTGACTCGAGCGCAGGTGGCGTACACAGGCCCGATGGCGATCGACGCACAGTATTTCACCGCCGTGTGCGGGACGGAGCAGAACTTCCACATGCAGGTGGTGCCGCCCAAGCCAGCCGAGGCCAAGGCGATCCCTGATTCAGCGCGGCGGCGGCCTTACAACGTCGTGGTGCTCAACATTGACGCGCTGTCGCGGAACCACTTCCTGCGCCGCATGCCAGAGACGGTCAGGTGGTTCGAGGAGCTGCACGGGCGGGCCACCGGCAACGCCACTCACCAGGTGTTCCAGTTCTTCCGCTACCACTCGGTCGCTGGCCGCACTGGTAACCCCTCCCGTGCGGCCAGTGCGATGCTTGTTGATGGCCATCAACACGCTGGGTCGTGCCTCATCAGGACCCAACCTGGTGCCGCTGGTGGCTAACAAGCCCGAGGCCCTGTTCAAGCGATGCCTCGAGGAGCGCGCCAGCGGGAAACACGTCGACTGTTCGACTCTCCTCGGGCCTGGTCCGAACCCTCCCTTGCGAGCTCCCGGTCAAGTTGGCTCTGACGTCGACACGCTCCTCCCTCTTGTCACTTCAGATGACTTGTGGTGGCGGGCCTACGAGCGAGACCACGGCCACGTGTCGCTGTGGGTCTACAACATGTGCCTCGACTTCTTCGGCCACTACCTCGCACATGACGGTTCGCCCCCCCCCCGCAACGATATCGCATCATGATAGCGAATGGGAAGCCCATGTCGTGTCGTGCGCGTGTTGTGTGCTAGGCCCGCCCACGGCGTTCGTGACACATGAGGTGGTGCTCCCGTTCTGCCATCCCGAGTACTCGGCCCACCGCACCAACTTCCGCGGGCCGTACTCGCTCGGACGGCGGTGCATCACCGGCAGGCCGGTGCACGACTACACGCTCGGCGTGCTTCGGCAGTTCATGGCCACCGCCACCACAGACAATGATGACAACGATGAGCAACGCGTGGCCTACCCGCGCGAACGCGGGCGAATCGCCTTCGCCTCCTTCATGGAGGCGCACGAAGGCAGTCTAGGTGAGTTGTGCCAACGCCACTCTGTTGCACGCAGTGGGAATGCTCACCCAGTCGCGTATGTGGTCACGCGCGGGCACGCAACGCAGCGTTCATCGCCAATGTGGATCGGCCGCTGCGGGCCTTCCTCGAGGAGCTGACGCGCGAGCACCCGGACACGTTCGTCCTGCTCCTGTCCGACCACGGCTCGCACATGGGCCCCTACTTCCGCTACACCGCCGCTGGCGTGCTCGAAAACCGGTGCGCGCATTCCGCCCACACGCCACACACGCAGTGCACACACACGCACACGCAGCCAGTGGGCGTTCGTGAGTGACTTTGTTCGACGCAGGCTGCCGGCGTTCTTCATGTTGGTCCCGCAACGCTTCCTGCAGAGGCACGAAGAGGCGCGGGCCCACCTGCTGGCCAACGAGCAGCGGCTCTTCACCGTGTGGGACATCCACCGCACGCTCCGCCACCTGGCCCGCTTCGCCGGCGGTATGGCCGCCATCACCACCACCCGAAGACGAGGAGGGGTTGGCGCAGGTTTGGATTTGTGGAAGGCGGAGGGCTGACACCACACGTGCGCCTTGGGCTCGGGGGGGGGGGGCACGTGCAGGCGATGACGATGGCGATGATGAGGGAGGGAGAGCGGACGATGCGAACGGAGAAGGAGGAGGAGGAAGCGATGGGACCTACTCGCTGTTCGAGGCCATACCGGCCGACCGCGATTGCCAAGCCGCCCGCATCCCGCCGCGCCACTGCGCGTGCGAGCGCGAGGACGCTCCGCGCCGATAAGGATTGAGGGGGGAGGGGCGTTTGCGTGTGATGCGGATGGGTCAAGAAGCGCATTTATATGGCGCGCGCGTGTGTGAGGAGAGTGCCACACAGATGCACGAGTAAATACAACACGTGGACATTGCACGGAGTGGCGTGAACACCAAGAGAGAGAGAGAGAGAGAGAGTGGAAAGCAAGAGCAGTAGAGAAGAGAGAGAGGGAGAGATGCGAGCTCGTATCACTCGTCGCCCAGAATGACCTTCCGGAAAGTGAGCGACACCCTTCGTTGTCGCGGGATCTGTCGGCCGTCCAGCTTGTCCTTCTTCCTCGCAGGAATGCAGTGCGTCCAATCGTATCGCGCCGCGCCCTGTGCAGAGCCACACAAGACGACGCCAACACAGCACGAAGAGGTCAGCCACTCGCACTCTCACACACTCAATGACGCGCACGCGAGAGAGGCCCACAGCGGAGGCCCACCTTCATCATCACGAGCGAGCGTCGGCGGAGAAGCACGGGGTGGGTGGTCTTGGTGGCCTTGTGCTTGAACTCCATCACGCAGGGCGAGCCGAGGCTGATGGAAACGATCTCGTTGTCGAAGAGGCCGGGCTTGTCGACGTGTGCACTGATGCCCTGCGCGCGTGAGGGGAACGTATGCATGGACCGGGGAAAAGGGCTGTGAGCAAGGCTGAGGCCAGGCTGGCGGTCTCTAGAGAGAGGAAGACCAGGCAGTACCTGTCCGGGCAGGTATTCGTTGATGATCACCTGGTCTGGTCGTTTGGAGAGCACGCGTCGCTCCATGAGGCGATCGATGAGATCGTTAAGAAATTCGGGCATTGGGCCCAGATGCATGCTTCGGTTGATACTGCGATTTCTGCACAATTCGGAATAATCATAATTAATCTTGAATAATTGTAAAATATTATGATAATTTGTAAAATTATTTTGCCTAGATAGATCTTTGAAAGGACGCACTTGTAGTCATACTTGTAGCCATAGTGCTGTACCCTGCGCTTGAGATCAAACAGCCATTGGCATCGATCGATGTGCTCCAGCAGTTCCTTCTCCTCCTCAGCCGTAAGGAAATCCTCCATGTAGGTCAGCCCCTCTATCTGCACGCACTCTACTGCATGTTGCTCATTGCCGTCCGCCAGCCCGTTGCCGATCCCCTTCTCCTCCCCACGATGCTTCTTGATCGGCCGTTCCATTTCAGCGATACGAAACTGATGTTTGTTATTTCCAATTATTTTGTCTAATCTCGTTAGCTTTATTCTTTACAAGAATAATTTCGCGATAAATATAAAAATAAATAAATACAAATAAAACGCCTCACGAAGTGGCGGCGCGCGTGAGGGCCGGCGAGGCGGAGGAGGCTACGGAAGCGGAGGAGGAGGCCCACGAAGCGGTGAGCAGGCGCGAGATGTCCCACACCACCTGATAAAACTCGATCTTGTCGCCCTTGAACGTGAAGATGGCGATCGCGTTGATGTTGATCAACTGCTCCGTGGGTCGCATCTCCCACAGCTTTGCTCGCCACATCTGCGCGCAGGTGTGTGTAATGTGCATTCAACCGGTAAGTGGCTTGAGCAGTCGACCGAATGCTCGGACAATCCCTTTGGCGCGCTGTGCGCTACGTTGAATTGTGAGGGGGGGAGGCCGCGTACGCCTGCAAGCGTGAGCTTAGTCCAAACGCGACAGGCGCTCGTATCGACAGTGAGCTCGCCAACGCCGACCATGGCGCGTTCAAATACCTGACATTGCACAGACACCAGGTCAACTCACCGCCACACACACACACACACACACACACACACACACACACACGACGCCTAGACCACGGACAACAACGCGACCGCAGCACCTTGTGGATGAGAGTGATCTCGGCCTTGACCTCATCGATGCCGCAGCCGTTGGCCGACGGTCCCGACTTGGACAGCGTGCCGCTGGTGCGCACGCGCTCGTCAAAGATCTCGTGCAGCTCTTTGTACATCTCCCTGTTGACGGCGTAGAGGATGTGGCGCTCCACCTTTGCCTTCATCGCGCGCGCCACCTCGGGCAACGGCACCGCCAGCGCCGGAGCCAGCGGCAGGTTGAGGCTCAGCGCTGCGGCTGCCGTCAGCCTGTGTTTGTGTGGTTGATGCGTTAGCTTGGAGTCCCCTTTTTTTAATATATATTTATTTTAAAATAGATAAATAATATTTAAAATAAACCACAAAAAAGTGGGGTATCTTCTCGATTTTGCGTGTCATCCTTGCGCAGGGGCCATGCTAATCTTCTCTGTATCGTTCCAATTTTAACAGATGGAGCCATCCCTTTCGGGAGGTCCGACCCAAGAGGGTGGCCGCGGCCTCTTTTGAAGGCCGCCCACGCCTCTGCCCACACAATTTTTGGGACGGAAAGGTCGCTACATTTTCTTTTCCTTTTTTGTCTTTAAAATAATAAAATAATAAAATACAAATAAAAAGGATTTTCAAGTTGGGAGGACAGTGCGAGGAGGCCACGTACCCCCGTGGTTTGGTGACGTTCTCGGTCTTGAGGCCAAACTTGCGGCCGGGGAAGGGGAGGTTGAAGGTCATCCGGTTGGGGTACACCAGACGCTCGCGCAAGAACTTCTTGAACGTGCTGATCAGGTACTCGTCCACCTTGGGCAACCACCGGCCCAGGTCGATGTGCCGCCTGGTGAAAGGGCACGCCCACACACACGCCCCCCCCCCACACAGGCGATTGATTGGTCCAGTCCTACTACGGCGTGTAGGCGTGGACGGCGGCGTACTTTTCGCCCACGGCCACCTCAATCGCGAAGTCGCAAGCGGGCATGCCCGTGAACGAGGCACAGAAGCGCTCCTGCAGCTTGTGTGGCCCATACAGCACGAGCTGGACCCACAACGCGTTGCCATCACACGCACACGCATGCGAGTGAGCCTCGGCCGATGTGCGCATGCAAGGCGGAAAGGCGGCGCAGTGGTGTACCTTGCCAGAGAGCTGCATCAGCTTGACGGTGAACTTGATGGGGAAGACCGCTATTCGCTTGACGTAGATGTTCGTGGTGATGGTGATCCCGAACCCCTCCTCGTACTCCATGTTGGCCTTGCCGATCTGCGTCACCACCGCCGCCACCGTCGACGCCGCCACCACGCGCGTTCGAGCACAACGATCGGTGAGGGACTCGGCGCGGGCGTTCGATTGCGCTCGGAGGGCGCCAGCGAGGAGTCTTACCACGAGGTTGCTGGAGGGCGACTTGAACATCTTAATGCCGTTCAACTGGAAGAACTTGGAGCCCACGTCTACGCCGGACACCACCACGGGCCCCTGTTACGCCATACACACACACACACACACACACACACACACACACACACACACACACACACACACACACACACACAGGGCTCGTCAGGTTAAGGTGACTGCGATCCAAGAGCGTTTGGCGGAAGGCGGGGAGGAGAGGAATGGGTGGGGGGGGGACCAACCAGGAAGGAGGGCCGCTTGGTGGCCTTGACGTCAAACTTCTTCTGCAGGCGGCTGATCAGCTTCTCCTTGAACACGGGCGAGTGCTGTCATGACACATCACGAGCACGCTCGGCGTCAGTGGCCGGGGTGGCATCGCAAGCGTGAGGGGAGGGGAGATTTAAGGGGGGGGCTCTCGACAGAGACCTGCATGTCCTTGAAGTTGCGCTCCAGGAGGATGTTGAACCAGCCGCAGTCCTCGTAGTCCACGCGATTGAGCTCCTGCCACTCCTCTAGCCCAAAGTAGTGGTTGTGCGCTTGGCCCTCCTCGTCCTCGCTCGACGACGCAGCCCTCTTCCCCTCCCGCTCCTGCTCCTTCTCCTTCTCCTTCTTCAGCTTGGTCGTCTGCTTCTCCTTCTTCGCGAGCT
>JANDJZ010000813.1:0-14317 GCA_027943245.1 Acanthamoeba sp. SK_2022b | reverse complement strand
GTGATGGCGTACCGGCGAGGCTGGCGCCGCTCTGTTTGCAGAGGGCAGCGAGGGCGGTCTCCCCGCTCGTTCCGGTGAGCGTGGACTTGACCTCGGGCGCGGCGTGGGTGGCCACGAATTTGATGCAGCACAGCAGCAGGTGGAACGCCGTGATGAGATCGGGCGGCGACGTCAGCAATTTGCCTGCATTTATTTATTTATAAGTTTAAAAAATATTAATATTAATATTAATATTAATATTAGTACATACACAGCATTCTAGGAATCAGCAATCAACCAATCAAATCAAATCAAATCGAGAAGAGGGAGAGTGGAGGGTTCACCTTTGGCCACCAGGAAGAGCACCCACCCGAAGCTGAAGAGAGCGTAGAAGGGACTGTCGGGAGAGCTGCACAACAAACGCATTACGAGAGATGATGAGATGATGACGATGACGATGATGAGCGCACAGCCGAATGGAGAGGGGGAGCGGTACCCGGGCTGTATGTCGGTGATGCGGAAGACGTGGAAGAACTCCTTCTCGTACTTGCGGTAGAGGATGCAGATGACGCAGAACTTGCGCTCGAGCTGCAGCAGCTGCTCCTCGTGCGCCGAGCCCAGCTTGAGGTTGGCTATGAAGGCCTTCAGCGGGTCGAAGAAGTCCACCAGCCTGCCCCCCCCCCCGTTTCCCATCAGGCCTCCATCACGACACGACACTACACTACACGCAACACGACACACGACGACGAAGGATATATACCGAATGTGAGTGGCGCGTAGGAGCTGGGTGAGCGAGACGCAGCTGCCGCCGGAGGCTGTGTTGTCGAAGCTGGCGGACGGGTTGGGGGAAGCCGTGGACGAGGAGGTGGACGACGAGGTGCGCTGCTCGGGCATGCCCGCCACGTAGAGAGCGCACGCGGCCATGCACAGCACGAATCGGTCCTGTTGTTTAACATACGTACACGCGATTGCGCGTGGGCAGCGTGAGTTGGGGAGCTCGACCGAGAGGAAAGAGGTAGCCGCAAACGAAGAGAAATGGGAAATGATGTAATCGAACAAAACAACGCGAAGATGAATCGAGAGAGAATCGTCTGAGCAAGATGAAGAGAGGAGGAGGAGGAGAAGGAGTGAGGAGCCGCACCTCGTCCTGCTGGCCTGCTTTGAGGGTAAGTCGACGCAGAAGGGACCAGCCGATCTTGCGCGTCTCTTCGTCGAGATTCAGGCTGCGGCACAGCTCGTCGTATCGCGCTTCTCGCGCTTGGAATGGATGGGGAGCGTCCATCTCTAATGACTCTCCATTCTCGGGGGCGACCGTCCCTCCCGCATTGCTCGATGCTGGTGTCACTGGCGCAGGCAGCGCCGATGATGCCGGAACAGAGACGGGGGTGGGAACAGGCAAAGGGCCCGCATTGAGCGCCTGTAGAGTAAGGAGCGGATGCGCAGGTTTACTGCTCGTAGAAGACGATGTTTGGGCCGCGGTAGAGCCCACTTGTGCGGCGGAAGGCGCGTCCTCAGGATCCATTGTGTGATGAGGGCGTTCCTCAACTAATTAATTATCCAATCTGGGCGAGAAGGAGGAGAATAAAACTCTCCTCGACCGTCTTCGGATCGAGGGGGGCGAAGAAGAAGAAATGAACCGGCCCTGGAGGTCGTGATTCAGACCTGAGTCCACAGTGCGCGCAAGGGTGGAGTTGGCTTCACGTTTTTCCCGCGCAAAGGTTACGATGGCGCCAAAAACCGAGGACCGCCACCTTAACGCATCACCTCCTCTCGCTTGCTCCCCGCAAGTAGTTGAGACCAAGTAGTAGAACAAACAGCGGCAAAGAAGCGTTCACGTCACAAAATGTAGCTATCGTTTATTACTCTCTCTTGACAAAACACAACAACAGCGCGCGAAGCGTGGCTCGAGGGTCATCCAGACCTACTGGGCGACGGTGGCGATGGCGGGCGGCGAGACCGCGTCGATGATGGACTGCGAGTCGTGCGGGTGCGACACGACGGGCCCGCAGCACTTGGCCGGGGGCAGGTCGTCGAGCAGCTCCCCGAGGTCGGCGTTGGTGAGCGGCGTGTAGAGATCGCCCAGCAGCTCGGGCGCCTTCTCCCTCCCCTCGCCCACGGCCAGGAGGTGCTGCATCAGGTCCCTGTAGCGTCGACGCTTGTGAGCTCGCAAGCCCCGGCCACGCACGAACAAACGGAGAAGGAGGAGGAGGAGGAGGGGCACCATGTGATCTCGTCGTTGACAACCGAGTCCTTCTTGTAGGCCTTGTGTTCAGTGACGAACTTGCGCGTGTAGCTGGCCATCGTCATCAGCTCACCTACGCGTTGTGTCGCGTCGTCAGCACGAGTGTCCGCGTGCGTGGCGGGCGTTGGGAAAGGAGGAGGAGGAGGAGCAGTACCCGAAGCCCGCTTGCTCACCAGTTCGAGGTACTTGTCAATGACCGCTCTCGTCTCCAGGTCGACGTTAATCGAGGCCACGTACTGCTTCACCAGCGGCATCAGGCCGGGGAAGTTCTCCTGCGTCGTAATCACCGCACGCCACGTTCGAAGGTCAGCCTCGGGGACATTGCGTGCGCGGAGCAGCTGCAGGGCCACACGTACGTCGCCGTTGATGATTTGGTTGATGGACATCTCCTCGTAGTAGTCCTGCGCGTTGCCCGCCTCGGGCGCCTCGCTGTCGTACTGCGCCGCGAAGCCGGTCAGCTCGCTCGCCGGCACGGTCCTCTGCTCCTGGTCTGTCGTTGTGTGTGTGTGTGTGTGTGTGTGTGTGTGTGTGTGTGGTGTGTGTGCAGTGGATGAGCGCTGGGCTCTGGGCGTCGGCTGAGTTGGCGGGGCCTTACCCTTGTGGATGACCTTCCGGAAGTAGAAGCGCTGGTTGAGCGCGGCTCCGCGGACATGCGCTCGCCGCATGTTTTCGTCGACCTTCGCGGTTGCGCGCGCGTGGAATGCAAGGAATGAGCTCGACGTTCGTCGTAACGCCGCACACACACCACACACTCACAACACGCACACACACACACACGCACACACACACACACACACACACACACACACACACACACACACACACACACACACGCACACAACGAGACGACGCGCAGTACCTTGGTGATGGGGACGTAGAAGTTGACGTCGAAGGAGCGGATGGTGCGCGTGAGGAGGACCATGAAGACGACGAAGGCCGCGTTCTCAAAGTCGGTGAGCTGCACCTCCATGGGGCGGAACTCGGTGCGCCACCCGATGTCGGAGTTGGGCGGCGGCGGCTTGAACCGGACCGTCTGCCAATTGGTCGACTGGATGTTTTCAAAGTGGTCGGACTGCTTCGTGTCGTCCAACTCGATCTTGTCCTGTTCGTGGATGTGTCGCGTGTCAGCGCTGGAGCGAGAGTCGACGCAAATTGGAGGGGGGGAGGCGCGCGTACATCGTAGATGACGAGAGGGTCGCGGATGAACAGGTGGGCCATGTGGCGCGCCAGCAGGTCGTCGATGCCGCCCTCGCGCAGCTGCTCGTAGATCTCCGGGTCGTACACGAGCTCGAGGTCGTTGTATTCGGGCTTGAACGCCTCGTCGTTGGAGATGAAGCAATCGATCGAGTCGTAGCGCGACTTGTTGATCACGAACCTGTCGTTGGTGGATCCAAAAGGGAAAAAGAAAGAGAAAAGGAAAAGGAAATGAGGTGAGCGAGTGGGCCCAAGGGGTGAGAGGCGAAGCGGCGAGCCGGCGTACTTGTTGTGCTCGAGCGGCTTGAGGCCGCGCTCCTCGGGCGTGCGGTCGTCGACGGACTCGGAGATGACGCTCCATCGCACGTCGATGTCGGACAAGAAGCCGCGGTAGATGGGCGACGAGGCGGTGAGGGCGAGCATGATCGGGCACATCATGGCCAGCTGGTCATAGAACTTGCGGGCCTCCTGCGTTGGTTCGTTCGTGTGAGCCACGAGTGCACTTGCGTGTGGAAGAGAGAGAGAGAGAAAAAGAGAGAGAGAGAGACGCGCATACGTTGATGTCCTCACACTGGAAGGTCGTCTGGAGACAACACATGCCCATGCCGAACGCCATGCTGTCCATGTAGATGTCCCACTGGTGTAGAAACGTGACACGTGAGCATAGGTAAACTGAATAAATAGTTTTAAAAAGTTTTTATTTTATTATTTTTTTAATACCAAAAAATAATAAAAAATAAAAATAAGCAAAGCTTGTCGCCTGAGGAAGCGTACCTCGTTTCCGGTGGGCGGTGTGGGCTGCGGCGGGACCGTGTGCTCATCCCTATAGATGGGCACCGTGATACACACCTTGCTGCCTCGCCTCTCACGGATGTTCTGTGACAGGGTCCTAGGGGGGAAAACGACAAACACTTATCGGGTAAGGAGTGGTTTTTCGTAACCCAAAATCAACAAGACACGATCACCAATAAAATAGAATAGAAACTCATTAAAAATATTAAAAAGGAACATGATCATCAAAAATACTAAAAAGTAAAATTAAGAAACACAGAACACGCAACACAACGAATAGAAATAACGTGCAAATTCTGGAAAATTGCACTAACAAAAATAGAGGAGCGTGTGAACCATACGGGAAGCGCTTGTGTTGGAAGATTACTTCGTCCGGAGTGAAGAGGGACTGGGCCACTGGGCCCTGTGGGCTGTAGGGCGGGTCGGTGAAGGCGCCGACGCCCATGAGCGGGAACACCGCCAGGGAAACAATGCGCTCGTGAGGCAACAGCTGCTGCTGTACATGCAGTCGTCGCAGCTTCATGTTGAGCTCCACCCGCCTCAGCTCGGTCACGCAGTCGCCGTAGGGCGCACCAGGCGTGCCTGAGGAGGTTCAATCGTTCGCTTGAGTCAAAAAAATCGCTTTTCGAGATGAAAGAAAACAAATAAAATCATCAAAAGGGAATGAGGAAGAGGTTGTTGTTCACCTTCAACCATGTAGCGAGCGTATTCGGGCCGCCAGAGGGTCTTTGCCGTTCTGAATCATTAAGAATCGATTCGAATTTAATCTCGGTTCTTAACATCAGAGCTTGGCGGCGGCCCTGCGGAGTCACGTACCCGTTACCCTCGAGCTCCTCGCGCATGAGCTCATCAAGAATCTCGGCCGCGCGCAGGGAGACCCTGACCTTCTTATCCTTGTCATCGAGAGAGAGGAGCACGTATTCGATTTCATCACCAAATTTAAGGCAGTCGTGTGATCTGTTCTTCGTCTTCTCGTAGATGGACAGGAATTGCTTGATTCCGTGCTTTCTAATATAGTCGCAGTACTTCTGCACGTCGTTCCAGTTCAATGTGTCGCCATTCGTCAGAAATCCCATCTTGAAAAATCTCTTCTCTCTTCCCCAATCGTCTTTGCCACTCCTTCTCTCTCAGTTGTCCAGCGCTAATCGTTGCTCACTGGATTCCTCTCGCTGCGCGACAGGCAAGCGGCTCGTGTTGGTCGCTTCTGCTTTCTTTCCTCTCCGTTGTGTTGGCTCTCTTGTGCGCCGGCAACACAAGGAAAGCGACACGCTTTCTGGAATGCGCCGGCGTTTGCGCCGAAATGCAGCCATTCGATCATCGGCATTTGCCGAGACTTGTCGCGACGCAAAATCGCCCCACCGCTGGTTGTCGCACCGCCAACGCTTATTGGCGGGGAACGGGGCGAGCGGGTCGGGCGAAGGGCGAGACCGGGGCGAATTTGTGTAACGCCGATAGACTCGTGCGTGTAACGAGCTGAGCTCAAGCAAACCAACAAGAGGAGGGATGTCGCGGAAACTGGAGCAAGAGCAGTATGAAGGAGCAACCCGACGGTCGGGAATTTGGTCAACGAGTCACCTGGCCACGCGCGCCACCGCGGGGCAGCAGCAGCTACTGCTTCTTGTCCAGGCCGAGGAAGGCGAAGGCGGTCTCCTTCTCCGACAAAAGCTCGTCGTAGGTGGCCTGCATCCTCTTGCGCGCCGCCGCGTCCACAGGGAGACCCTGCCGCACACGTGCCTCAGCAACTCTTCCCAGCACCACCCACCACCCACCACCACCACCACCACCACCACCACCACCACCACCACCACCACCACCACAGCGTGTTGCATGGGAGTGTGGCGTTACCTGAACGATGGCCCAGTTGCCTCGAGAGCAGGTGAGAGGGAACGAGTAGATGACGCCAGGAGGAATGCCGTAGGAGCCGTCCGAGTACACTCCCATCGACACCCACTCGCCCTGTCACGGCACGGCCAACGCACGCGTGCCCCCCCCCCCAATCGCCGGCGATGTGTGCGAGTGAGTCGCGCGCACACGCGGTGAGGGCCGGGGGGTGGTGTCGCGCACCTGCGGAGTGCCGACCAGCCAGTCGTGGACGTGGCCGACGACGGCGTTGGCCGCCGAGGCCGCCGAGCTCTTTTGGCGGGCCTTGATCACCGCCGCGCCGCGCTGCTGCACGCCGGGAATGAACTCCTTCTCCACCCACTCGGCGCCGCCCACGGCCTCCCTGAGCGGGGTCGTGCGTCCGTTGAGGTCCACCTGCCCGTGGCTCACGTCGGGGAACTGCGTCGACGAGTGGTTGCCTTGCCGCGCAGAGGGAGGCGTCAGTCCAGCCACAGCAGCAGCAGCACATCATCAGCGGTGGTGGTGGTCAGGTGGTGGTGGTGGTGGTGGTGGTGGTACCCCAGATGATGGCGTTGTGGATCTGCGCGGGCGAGACGCGGAGCTTCTTGGCGAGGAAGCCCTTGGCGCGGTTCTGGTCGAGGCGGGTGAGCGCGGTGAAGTTCTCCTTGGGGATGGACGGCGCGCACGCCTGCGCGATGAGGGCGTTCGTGTTGGCCGGGTTGCCCACCACGCACACCTGCGAGAGAGTTGGCCCGTGGCGTGAGCGACTCACGCAGACCGATGCGCAGGCAAAAGAGAGAGAGAGAGAGAGAGGGATAGAAGTAGAAGTAGAAGAAGGGGGGAGGGACCTTGACGTTCTTGGAGGCGTACTGGTCGAGGGCCCTGCCCTGCTCCTTGAAGATGGCGGCGTTCTTGGCGAGGAGGTCGTTGCGCTCCATGCCGGCCTGGCGAGGGAACGAGCCCACGAGCAGGGCCACGTCCACGCCGGTGAAGGCCTCCTTCAGGTCGCCCGTGCACACCACGCCTGCAACGCTCGCGACGGGGCGAGGCCGGTGAGCTGCACGCACAAGGCACAAAACATTTCCCGCTACACGGCGCAGGCTTACCGCGAAGGAGAGGGAAGGCGCAGTCCTCGAGCTCCATGGCCAGGCCCTGGAGGGCGCCCACGAACTGGGGCAGGTCGAGCAGGTGGAGCTTGATGGGCGTCTCCTCGCCGAGCAGCCGGCCCTTTGGGGGGGGGGGGGAGAAGGAGAGGGAAAGAAAGGTGAGCGAGGTAACCATCTAAGGGGGCGGTGCACTTACTTGGGCGACAAGGAAGACGAGGGAGTAGGCGATCTGTCCGGCGGCGCCAGTGACGAGGACGGTCACGGGGGGCTGCTGGCTCACGACCCTGGCGGCGCTCGTGGCCGCGGCCTCCACCGATCCGTTGGAGCCAACGCCCATGTGCGCCGCGATGCGGCTCATTCGGCTCACCGCACGCCTCGTAGCGATTAGTTCAGCGCTCATGTTGTCTGGGGATTTGCAAGTAGGTTTAAAATAAAGGAATTAAAGAATTCTGTTTCTAGTGTTTATCGAGATCTCGTGTGCGTGTGTCCCGAATTTTGTATTTTGATGTACAGCTGTAACGCCACCTTAAAGACGGCTGAACCGCGCCACCTTAACGAGGCGGTCGGTGTGCGACGAGAACGAAACAAGACGCGAGGAGGCAAAGAACGAAGGCAGCAACAATACAGGCCGTCAACGACACGAGCATAAAGCCTTTTACGAAGGATTAGCCTAGCTAATCTCTTTCGTAAGTAGATAGATACGAAAGGTTTGAACAGAACAATCGATCAGATGGAGACCACCTCTTCTTCGCTGCCCCCCAACGCGTTGTCATCTGTGACGTCGGGCATCATGGAGGCCGGTCAGCAGCTCTGTCATAATCTCTACCTGCAGTCCAAGCAGCCCGTCACCTACCATCAACTCGAGGTTCAGCCCCGCCAACACAAAAATTGTTGATTATTCATCAGATATTATTAAAAAATATAATCTCCTTTTATTTTCATTATTAATTCTTTTTTTTTTGTGGCAGGCCTCCCTTATCGAACAGACATCCAAGGGAAAGAAGGCGTCGACGGCCAAGGTGGTCGAGGCCCTGCGCGGGCTCAGCTTCTACACGCCCGAAGAGCAGCTCATCGACGTCCTACTCAACGGTGCGGCTGCCTCCCTGTGTGCTGCACGGCGCCTCGCCACGTCCCGCTCTTTCTCACCCAACGAGTACAGCGCTGGCGCAGCACGAGGACCGCAAGATCGCGGGCGCGGTCTACCACTTCCTGTCGTCGACTCCCCAGCAGCTTCGCTCCGACGGGCTCACCAACGTACGCGGCTCGCCCCTCCCCCCAATCGCGCGAGCCTTCGCTACACGTGTCGACACGATTCATGCCCACTCATTGCGCGTGCGTTGGTTCGCACAACACTACACACTACACATCACATACACACAACACAACACGACACGACAGCAATTGAAGGAGGTGCTTTCCAAGGAAGCCAAGCACACCTCGGTCGGCCGTCGAGCGCTCGCGCTTCGCACGCTGGCCACGCTGGCTCCCTCCGACAACAAGGCCATCGACGGTCCGCACACACTCTCACCCTCCCCTCAACTCTCCGGAGCGTGTTCGACGCTTAACGCGCTCTCTTCTCTCTCTCTCTTGTGTGTGTGTGTTGTGTGACAGACTTTCTTGTCGACGCCATCAGCAACGTCGTGCTCAAGGAGGAGGAAGTCGATCCTCAAAAGGTTTGCATTCGCTCATGCCCGTTGAAACGCGAACGCTTCTCCGGCTCACGGCGAGTTTCGTTGGTCATGGTGGCGGCAGACGTCGAGGCGCACGTTCAGGCGCCACAAGACGGAGACCGGCGAGACCGAGCGGCCGCTCGACCAGGCCGGCGCCCTGCTCGCCGCCCGCTACCGCTTCGGCAACACGCGGCCGCTCATCCCCGTCGCGATTCGAGGAATGTTCTGCGACGATCCCGTCGGCGCACGGCATGCCATCGCCCTGTGCCTCCAGCTCGCTGCCCTCGTACGTGCCTGCCCGCGCGTGTGCATCTGCGTGTGCGTGTGCGTGTGCGTGTGCGTGTGATGGTGACGTCGAATGGCGGTGTAATGTGTGTGTGTGTGTGTGTGTGTGTGTGTGTGTGTGTGTGTGTGTGTGTGTGTGTGTGTGTGTGTGTGTGTGTGTGTGTGTGTGTGTGTGAAATTGCAGTACCCGGTCGAAGTGGCCGAAGGCGTCAAGGACTTCTTGCCGCAGAATGTGACGCGCACCCCGCGCCCGGCCGTCATCACCGCCTCCTCCTTCCCCGGCGATCGCCCCAACCTCTCCGGTACGACCACGCGTGCACGAACAATAATAATAACGTTTATTATTATTATTATTATTAATAATATTAATGTTTTTATGCGCGTGTGTGGTCTCGAATTTTTGTAGACACGTTCGCGCGGGCGCTGTTTGTGCGGGTGTGCGGGCGGCTGGCTCAGTCGACCGACGTTAGCAAGGACGTGGGCGAGGCCTTCTTCCAGGCGCTCTGCCAGTCCGTCGTCGACCTCAACGAGCGCGTCGCGTTCGAGGCCGTGGCCGCCCTTTGCGCCTTCCCCTGGTCGCGCATCTCGGCCGCCCGCGTGCTCCCCATCGCCGACGAGGTTCGGCGCCTCCCCGTGCCCACACATGTCGACAACAAAGTGACGTGTCATTGACCAATCACTCTCGCCCATCGCCAACCCCCCTGCAGTATGGCTACAAGCCGAACGGGAGGGTGCCCCTGGACCAAGCGGTGGTGACCCGCATCGTGCAGGCCCTGAGCGATCCCACTCGCTCGGCCGTGGCGCTCCACGCCGCCTGCAGGACCGCGCGCCTCTTTGCCCGCGCGCGCATTCTCAACTCGGGCGCGCACGTTCGAGGTCCGCCTCTCGCTCTCTCTGTCAACAAACAACGATGCTCGAGTGGTTTCGACCCACAGCTAACGTCTACCGCGTGTGTAGATGCGGACGGCACGCTCGACGTGATGTGCCGCTCGTTGTTGGCCCTTCTGCCGCAGTCGAACAACAACTCGTCGTCGTCGTCGTCATCGACTTCTAGCGTTGAGACTGGCCGCATGTACTACACCCATATTTTATAGATGTGTTCATTTGTATATTCGTTTACTCACGCTCATCGACCGTATCGCAGTTACATCGAAATGGAGGTGATGCGGGCGTTGGTGTGGCTCGCGTTCCCGCACCACAACACCCACACCTACGCGCAAGCCTTTGGCCACCACATCCGCGCCAACATCTTCTCGTCGGCGCAGCTCTCTGGTTCGTTTGCCCTCTCCCCAATTTATTCACCTCGCTGTTGTTTCTCACGGTCGTTGCAGAATTGTTCAAGGAGCTTCATGAGCGCGTGGAGGCCAGTCCCGACATGATCAAGTTCGTGACGAAGCTGGTCTACGTGTGGTACTCGAACGTGCCCGAGAAGGTGAGAGGACTACCCCCCACATGGCCCCACAGCCGCTACATTTACTCATTTCTCGAATTCCAGACGAATGCCGACTCGATCACGGCGTTGTGGGCCACTGTTCTCAAGCTGGACCAGGAATTCGACGCGCGTGGACGCAGGCAGGGCGAGGAGGAGGAGGAGAGCCGCGAGAACGGCGACGAGGACGAGGACGAGGACTACCGCTATGCCGAGGGCGACCAACCCACCAAGGCCAAGGCCCTGCGCGAGGTCCTCCTCAAGGTAACCTCGCCTCCACGCCTTTCCTCCTCTTTTACACGCATTCTTTGCATTATTGTTAACCAAATATGGTTTTATCTCTTTTTTATGAATGCAGCACGTGTTCAAGATGCTCGACTGCCAGCACAAGGCCTCACTGGCCACGCCCGACACGAAGAAGATCCGGGACGTGGCGTGGCGGCTGCGAACGCGCTTCTACCACTTCCTCGCCGACAACGCACAGGAACTCTCCGCCTGGGATGCCGAGAGCGACGTACACCTCCCCACCTGCAAACCACACACACGCACACACACAGTAGCCTGAGGGCGGGCGCGCGTGCAGGTCGAGGAGTCGGCGGCGCTCAAGGCCATCCTCCTCAGGCTCGAGGCGGCCGTGGTCGGCGGTTCGTGGGAGGTAAGTCGTCGAGCCCCCTCCCCAATCGCCAGTGTGGCCTCTCTAACAGTGAAGCGACGCAGACGAGGATCGTGGCGACGGAGGGCGTGGCCAAGCTGGCGTTCCGCTTCCCCGCTCTGCGCTCGCAAGTGGGCCACCTCTTCACCACTTCCTCCTCCTCCGCCGAGTCCACGTCGACTAGTCCATCGGCTTCGTCGGCAAAGGTCTCGTCGTCGTCGCCCTTGCTGTCTGCGTCGGGCGCGCTGCAATCGCCCGCGGTGCCGTGGGTGGCGTCGCCCGCGCTCCACCTGATGGAGCTCGCCGCCGGGCTGCAGGACCGGGGTGTGAGCTTCCTGTCGCTTCCGTTGGAGGAGCGCCGCGCGGCGGCCGAGGTCGGCGCCAAGGTAAAGAGTCAGATGAGCCTCTTCGGACAGCTCGTCGCTGACTGAGGAATAAAGCTCTCCCTGCCAAAGAAAAGATGGCATTTAGTTAAAAAATAAGAATAAACGTTTTTGTTCAATAGAGCAAAGATGCAGCAACAGCAACAAATGCAGCAGCAATTGGAGAAGAGCCAGCAGGCGGTGGCCGCTGCTGCGGTGGAGAGGGAAGTGGACATGCGGCGGACGGGGCGTCGCGTGTTCCTCTTCAAGGCACCGGTCTATCTCGCCAAGGCATGGGCCGAGGCGGGCCCGGGAGCTGATTTGGGTCGCCTCTTCCTTGGCCCCTCGGCTCTCCCTGTAATCGAGGGCACAAATCTTGCGCAGGATGAAGCTTCGAACGATAAGAAGCGAAAGCGAGCAGATGATGTCCCCCAAGGCGTGGTGGGGCGATTATTGGCGGGAGGCTCAGAGGGGGCCGTACGAGAGCATACCATCTCCTTCGTGAAGCTGCCCGAGCCTTCCTACTGCTTCTCGGACAGCGAAAGTACGCCCATCCATCCATTCTACTCGATTTTCCTCCATTCAACAAGGCTGGTTAACCGCTGTGGCGTGGGGGCATGTTGAGTGCAGAGGGTTTCGCGATAGAGGGCGCGGCGCGGGTGCGGCTCGACGCGCAGCCTGTGTTCAGCAAAGAGTACCGATCCTTCGTGAAGGTGCGCGAGGAGAAGGAGAACGTAAAGACACGCGAGCTCAAGCGAATCGACGAGAACGAGACCGACATCAAGCGCCCGCGACCCTCCCTCGTCAAGGTAGCGTCTTGGCCGTGCTCCATGGCAGCCTCCAAGATGGCTAGCCACCGTTCATGCACAGCTGACCCTCCCGCGAAACGTGTCCCGTGCGTGCGTTGTATACGAGGGCAGCCAAAGAAGAAGGAGGACCTGGTGCAGGACAAGATGACGCGTATGCCGCGAGCAGAGCTCATAGAGCTCATCTTCTCCTGCTTCAGACGACAGGTGACCCTCCCCTTGTGGCAGCAGTTGATTAGTACCTCTGCAGAGAAGCTTACGTGCTCCGCCTGCTCGTCTTTCTCTCGCCGCCACGTCGCACAGGAACATTGGTCGCTCACGGCGCTGCGTGAGTACACCCAGCAGCCAGTCGTCTACCTCAAGGAAGTGCTCAACGAGGTCTGCACCTACAACAAGAAGGTGCAACTTTCACACACGTTCTCGATCTCCCCCTCCACAGGTTTTTGTACCGGGAGGCTCACTTCACGCGGTGCCGAATGCAGGGAGAGCACAGGAGCACGTTTGAGCTGCGACCCGAGTACAGGGATGAGAAGAAGAAGCCCGCCGCCGATCCGCCCTCCTGAGTCTGCGCCTTGGCTTTACACCACACGTCTCCTTCCTCCTCGAATCAACGTTTGTGACCTGCGCAATAGATGCATTGAGCTGGCCGTACTCGCTGCCGTCTCGCTCCCAACGTAGAACGAGGAGGAAGTGGTGGGCCTTTACCTGCGCTTGTTGGTGAGAGGCGAAATTTCGTGTGGTGAAAGGGTTTTGCCTGCGTCAGCACAGCCAGCAGGACAACGTGGCGTGCACGCTCATCCTTTTGTGTAGCGATCAAGCAGTGCAATTCGAAAGCGCGATCGGGTTAACGACAATGATGATGCGAAGGGCTGCGCTTGTGCTCAGCATGCTGGCCATTGGGCTGGTGATGAGCGTGCATGGAATCAAATTCGACATCAACCCCAACACCGAGCGTTGTCTCAAGGAGGAGCTCAGCAGAGACGTGCTCGTACTTGGCAACTACTCAATTGAACAGCAGCAGCCCTCTTTGCGTCTCCACTTCCGCGTGCGTACCCCCCCCCTCCATTTAGTATGAATCGCGTCGAAATCGGGTTGCCAAATGGCGTTGAATGTTCCCACGATGGAGTGATTGATCGACTGTGCACTTTGTACTTGGCACAGATCTTGGATCCCAGCAAGGGTGAGATTTTTTCGAAGGACGCGGATGAGGCTCACTTCTCGTTCACCACGGAGAACGGCGGTGAGTTCCAGTTCTGCTTCAACGACATTACTGAACAGAGTGCGTTCGCCCTCCAAGCTGTAGCGAGCGGCTTGCCTGGAGAGAACCTCACCGTGCCCTGCGCTCGTTTCTTTCAGGCCGTCTGGCCTATGGGTTCTCCCGTAGGGTCGCTCTCGAACTCAAGACTGGTGTCGACGCCAAGGACTACAGCGAGGTACTGTGCTGCACTCTCACCGATTCGCCTCTCGTCCACGATGCTGTGATGCTGAACCTACTCTCGCGCTTGCTCTGCGTTGTAGCTGGCCGGCAAGGAGAACTTGTCCAAGCTGGAGGTCGAGATGAGGAAGATCGAGGACGGCGTCGCTGAGATCCTCAACGACCTCAAGTACCTGAGGAGGAGGGAGGAGAGGATGCGCGACACCAACGGTAACGCTCATGCCAACCTCCCACGATGTCTCGGCGCGCTTTTAACGCGTCATTTCGTGTCCCTATGCGCAGAGTCCACCAACGGCCGCGTGGCGTGGCTGTCCATCTTCTCGGTGGTCACGATGGTGGCCGTGGGCGGATGGCAGATCTACTACCTCAAGCGCTACTTCCAGCAGAAGAAGATCCTCTAAAGTGCTCCATCACCGCCATCACCGGTGGCCAAAGAGGAAGAGGGGAGGACCCACTCGGAGGGGGGGGGGCAAGAGTGGATCGAGGGAGACCGCTCGTCGTGTGTGCGCGCGCTTTGGGTTGA
>JANDJZ010000812.1:0-20452 GCA_027943245.1 Acanthamoeba sp. SK_2022b | reverse complement strand
GCGTGTTGAGCGGATCCTTGCTGTCGCCTGCACAACGACACGGCGAGAGACCAACAACAACACGGCATTAGCGATGCACGCGCACGAAACGGAGGGTGGCGAGGGAATACCGCTGGCGATGTTGCCGATGGCGGCGGTCTTGAGGAGCTTGTCGATCTGGTACTTGAGCTTCTTCTCAATGGGCTTGATCTTCTCCAGGTAGACCCGGATCTTCACCAGCTGATTGATGACCGGATGGTCTTTGACCTGCTCGCCCTTGGCCTGCATGTACCGCAGTCACACAACCCGCGTTAGTCAAAAATCATTTGTTTTTTGTTTTTGTTTTTGTTTTTTGTTCTCTTAAAAAATAACAGATAATAATAAAACGTAAAAAGGGCGGGGGAACGCGAAGTAGAGGCCAACCTTGAGGTAGAGGTAGTAGGCGATGTTGATGCAATAGGAGAGCATCAGCTGGTACTGAACCTCCAGGAAGCTCACACCATTACAAGTTTGGAACTCGCCCTTCTTGATCCTGGTTGCAACGACAAACACGTAAGAGACCCCACAGGTTGTGATATTGGTGCGCTCGTCGAGGTACCTCTGGATGAGCGGGAACACCCTCTCGCGCATGAGAGTGATCTTGTTCCTGAAGTCCTGCACGAGGCCCAACAGCTCGGGCGCTTCGGCGGTGATGATCTCGAGCTTCTCCTCGGTCGTGAGCGACGAGATGTCCTTCTGCACGGTTTCGATGTCGAGCCTGGCCGAGACAAGGTGAGGTTGTCAATAGAGCGCTCACAGGTGCTAGAACAGAAGCAGAGGCGCACTCTTTGGCCTTGACCGCCTTCTTCTCAGCGCTTTGCTTGAGGTCCTGCTCAGCGGGGGCGAAGTCCTCCGGCAGAAGAGCGCCTCGCATCTTCTTTTGCTGAATGAGAGCCTGCTCCAGCTCGTCCTTGGCTGCATTTAAATTGAAATATTTAATTAATTTAAAATGTATCAGAATCATGACGTCAAGTGCAGCCGGGAAGATGAAGAAATTTGGGATTAAACGGAGATGGGAAATTTAAAATCGTATCGAGGAGGATGCAGGTACCGAGCTCTTCATCCCAGTCCTCATCATCGTGGAAATCGCGGCTGTAAAATTGTTTCTTGCTGCGGCCCCACGCCTTGTCGTCCTCAAACCCATCCTCGCCGTTTCCGGCTTCGGCTCCGTCCTCTTCGTCCTCCTCATCCTCGTCCACGGCATCTTCGTCCAGATCGGAGTCCTCGAGGTCCAAGCCCATGATGTCTTCTTCATCTTCGACGTCAAAGAACTTGCCGTTATCATCCGCAGCGTCCTTGCCCCCAAAATCGAATTCTTCATCTTCTGAGATGTCGAGCTCCTCGCGTTCTTCTCTCGTCATCGCGGGCGCCTTTTGCTTACCTCCCTTTCGTGGCATCTTCGGCAGTCCTTTTGTCAATCTCTCCTGGCAAGATGCAGCGGCAAACAGAAACGGAATCAACACAAAGGGGAGGTCTCCGGAAGAAGAGAAAAAGAATAGAAGCAGCTGGCGTCGGGACTCGAACCCTATAGGATTAGGTACTGAAAATGCTAGGAAATGAAAGGAAAAGAAAATGGCAAGTAACCGTTACCAGCTTGACCAGTCGCTGCCACCAAGGGGCGAGGTTGCGATTACCGCTTCGGTGCACTTTGGAGGAGATGGGCCAAATATGACGAAAATCTTTCTTTTATTTTGATCTTAGGTGCAATCTAGTGTCTAAATCGTTCAAAATCGCTACTTACACGCTGCTCGACGTCGCTCCCTTGGCTTGATCCCTGCTTGTTTACTCTACATCCGGATCGATCCGTCTAGTACTCCTGCGAGAGGCTCTCGCCGGCCTTGCCGCCCTTACCCTTCGACTTGGGGATGAGCACGGAGTGGATGTTGGGGATGACACCACCAGAAGAGATGGTGACGTCCTGGAGAAGCTTGTTCAACTCCTCGTCGTTCCTGACGGCGAGCTGGATGTGACGGGGCACGATCCTCACCCTCTTGTTGTCGCGCGAGGCATTGCCGGCCAACTCGAGGATCTCGGCCACGAGGTATTCAAGCACGGCAGCGAGGTAGACGGGGGCACCGGCGCCAACACGGCTGGCATACCTGCCCTCCTTGAGCTGCCTGTGGATACGACCGACGGGGAACTGAAGGCCGGCCTTGAAGGACCTGGAGTGGCCCTCACCAGCGGCGTCCTTGCCGGTCGGGGCGGCCTTGGCCTTGGGGGCAGAGCGGGGAGCCTTCTTGGCACCCTCAGTGGGCTTCTTGGTGGTCTTGCCAGCATCCTTGGACGACATCTTGTTGTTTGATTGGGAGAGAGTAGCGTTCGGGTTGGGGTGCGTTTGCTGTTGAGTTTCGAGAGTCGAATGATTCTCGGATGGCGCCACAAGTCGTTTTATACCGCCAGGTCCCTAACGGTCCCGGCACCCAACGGCCTCGCCGGAAAGCACAACTTTTCGACCAATCAAAATTCACAAACGTTGAAATCAAGCGTATCGCTATTATTGGTTGTAAGTCCTCCAATAGTAAAAATGTGGCCTGGCTCAAGGAAAAGGCAGAGAAACGAATGAGCAAAGAGACCGTTACGGTTGATACTACGCGTGTATTTGACAAGTGGAGGAGCAGCGTTCAACCTCGACGCCCACAGCGCTTGCTGCCCAAAAGTGCACGGGTTCGTCTTCTTCTGGCTCTCTGTCTACTCGGCCACATCGTGCACTACGACAATCATCCAAGCGATGACGAGGTAGAAGAGGAAGATCGGGTACAGCACAAGCGGTCCGCGACCGGTCTTGTCCGTGGGCATCATTGCCAGCACGAAGCCCCACGACGCTGGTTGGCGCGGCGATATGGGATGGAGGGGAGGCGTTAGGCTTGGCTTTGTTGCTGCCTCTTTTTTCCGCAGCGGTTGGAGAGGGTAGGAAAGTACCGAACACTGACCAGCCCCAGCACACAAGAACGACGATGATTCGGAAGATGAGGTTGTCCCACCAGATGCAGATGAGAGCAGCGATATCGAGGGGGCCAAGCGAGTAGCCCAGGGCGCACACGGTCTGGAAGAAGGAGATCTTGCCGCCGAGGAGGATCGCGTTGATGGTGATAATGCACGAGCCCAGCCACACGATGACGAAGACGGTGGTGAAGATGAGGGTGCCTTGATTGCCCGCAGCGAGAGTGAGCACGCTTGCGAGAATGAAGGAGAGGAGGAGTGGCCCCCACAGATCCCAGTCCTTCAATCGGTCAACTCGCCTAAAGGAACCCCAGAAGGGGAACACGACGTGTAGAGTCTTCAATCCAATGTCTGCGAGATCCCTGAGGATGGTCTGCCACACGGGTTCGTCTAGCGTACTGATTGTGTCGCTTTCAGGGAATCCTCCCGCCTCAGCATCCTCTGGCTGGTTCGATACGATCCGTCCGAAGAAGTCCATGACGTTCTAGAAGCTGACGATGTGAGGCTACCTTCTCAACAAAATGTACTGTTCAGAAAGAATACTTTGAGGCTGTCGCTTTCTAAAACGATTTCCTCGTCTCGTGGCAATTGCTATCGTTGATTCGAGATGTTCTGCTACCGAATCTGCTTTGCAGATCAGGCTTGCTGACGTGTTGTTTCTGACATACCGTACATTCCATTTTGTTTCCTTTTATGTCTCCGAAACTCGCCGCCAAAGAAGGCCTTGGTGTTCACCTCAACAGTAGGCCAAGATGGTAGGCAGGTGGAGAAACACCCTGGTGGGTTCAGTTTTAGTAGTATGTGCTCACATGCTTGGGTTCCAGACCAACATATCTGGTTTTTGTTTCTCACCAACAGCAAACCACAACAGTTACAGTTTTTCAGGTATCATGTCATGTTTCCCTACTACTTTTGCTCCTTTGTCTGCCATATCCATGCTAATCTTATAACCTGGGTTTACTCAAGGGCATGCCGACACAGAGCAAATTCTGAGCATTCCGTGCATACAAGAAAGGAGGTCTGCTTTTCTCAAGGCCAATGGGGACTTGCGTGCAATCTCCGCCAACTCAAGGAGGTTAATTTTCTCTTCGTCCTTCCTCTTCTTGTCTTGTAATCGCGGCGTTACTGTTAGGTCCATTCGAATAATGCAGCTCCGCGCAGCCATCTTCGCCCTGTGCGTTGCTCTCTTTCTGGTCCAGACTGACGCCTGGGGCAAGGAGGGTCACCAGATCGTGGCCGACATTGCGTACAACCAGCTCAATTCGAATGCCCAGCAGGTGCTTCCACTTCTCTTCTACTCCGCTGATAAGCAACTTGGTCTCCTGACCCGCTGGCGCTTCTCTTTCTTTTTGAGTTACAATTCTTTTTTGCCACCATTTTGACCATCGTTGTTTAACATGATAAATGCACAGGCCGTGAACTACTACCTCAACGGCAGGACTCTCGCTGCCGCGGCCCCTTTCCCCGATGAGTACGATCACACGAGCAACGTATGCCCCCGCTAATTTATCAGTTTTCTAACTCCCATTTCAATCTTATTTTTGCATTTATAATTATTTCAATAAATAAAAAGTAAGGTTAATAATGAGCCAACTATACCCAGTAAGAATTGTTATTTTAAGCCATGAATATCCAATTGTTGTTGTATTAAAGTAAAACTTATTGTTGTAGGGTCGCTGGAGCGGACCTCTGCACTACGTGAACTTGCCCCGCAACGCCGTCCAGTACACCAGCGCCTACTGCCCCTTCCCTCCGGGCTGCGTCGTCAGTGCCATCCAGAACTACACCAGTGCGCAAGACCGCTCTCTGTGTTTCTCTCTCTGGGTGCTCACATGTTCAAACGTTCATCTTTGACAATGACAGAGCAACTCGCCTACGAGGGCACCTCTGGCAGCGTGTGCACCTTCAACTACGGCGACATGCCCTGCCCGCTCGTCTTCATCACCCACTTTGTCGGTGACGTCCACCAGCCTCTCCACGTACGTCCACAAGCCGCCCGCGCCCTCACTCACGCCTGCTACGCAATCCTGCGGCTGACGATCCCGTTCGAACGCACCGCCAGGTTGGTTATGGTGACGATGAGGGCGGCAACACCGTCAAGATCGACTTCCTCGGCAAGAGGGGCAACCTCCACCAGGTGTGGGACGAGTTCATCATCCAGAAGTACTACTCGCCTTTCTTATTTCTTTTACCATTTTCTTTTTCTTTTCTTTTTCTGATCATGTACACGACGATGCGTAGGTACGACTCGGACTGGCAGGACTTCTCGCAGCAGCTGCAGACCTACATCCAGAACAACCCGAGCGTCGCGGCCCAGTACGCCGCCATCACCGATCCCGCCAAGTGGGCCAACGAGTCCTTCCAGTACGTGAGGACCGACGTCTACAACTTTGACCCCAGCGGTACGGCTGCCTGCTGCCCCGTTGTCTGCTGCCTCGCCTCGGGCTTGGGCCTAACCGCCAAAAACAAACCGTCGCGTACAACAGAGGCCCGCGTGACCGATCTGGGCGAGTCGTACTACACCCACAACCTGCCCATCATCCAGCAGAGGCTCGTTGCTGCTGGCGTGCGTCTCGGCGCCCTCCTCAACAGCATCTTCTCCTCCTCCAGGGTACTCCCTCAGTCCTCTCCGTCTGAACATCGGCCCGCTCACTGCTTTGGTGGGCAACACACAACAGAACGTGAAGCCCCACATGCCCGTCGCTCCCCAGAGCAAGATGATCCTTCGCGAGTAAAGCGAAACTGGAACACAACAATCAAGAGAGAGATACACCGAACAACATTCATCACTCCTTCCCGTCCCTTTCAATTTTGTTTCTTGTCTTTGGTTGCAAACAACTCAAATGAACAAGCTGCACTTCCCTTCGGAGCACCACCATCCCGTTGTTCCCCACAAGGTTGGCCATGGCTCGTTAGCGAGCTCGTGGAAAAGCGTCCGGGCCACAGGAAGGGCGGCGGGGGGAATGGGCTAGCCAGTCGACAGGAAAACGCCAGCCCTGGACGGGCAGAGTCGACAAGTCGACAGATTCGAGCCCACAAGCGCAACAACACGTCGAAAAAGGACGCGAGCACGCGTTCGTGCGCAAGTCTCAAAGAAGGTGTGCCGTCACAATAAACTTACGTCTTCCTTCACCCGCACGCGCACAAAACCACCAGTTCCAACACAATTACTTGCCGACACGCAAGGTGATGAGAGCGAGAGCAATAACCACAAAGAGCAAGAAGGACAAGTGCGCTCTCTTTACTGAGACACCACAAAGCTGATGCCATCCAAAGAGACAAAGCTGTTAACGTCAAAGCCACTGAGCCAATAGCTGACCTTACCATCACCGGTAATGGTCACAGACTTGGGCTTGATCCCTGCGCCGTCTTGGCCGATAGCCGAGAACTTGAGCCAACTGCTCGGCCGGAAGCCCTCTGGCAGCGTGAAGAGGAGGTACCCTCCTTTCTGACCAGCCATATCGTTCGTCCAGGTCGCCTGATTGGTGATGGACCCGCGCAGGTGGACGACGTTGCCCAACTTGCAGTAGCCTGGCCTAGCCAGACCACGGCCAGACTCCCTCAGGTAGCTCTCCAGGTGCGCGTCGTGCCAGTTGACCCACAGCATGTTCTCCAGGTTCTTCACTCGGTGCTCTAAGTTGCTTAGGGTATCGGCCAACGCTGGTTTCTCTTCATCGATCTTCTTCAGGTGCTCTCTCATCTCGCAGACGTCCTTTGCCAGGTCTTGGACAGCAGTGACAACAGAGATGGCAGAAGGAGGCGTGGCCTGGTGGCGTAGATGATCAGAGCCTATGACCCAATTCACACCATACGTGAGTGTTGTTGTTGTCGAGTGAGAGGATGCGGGAGGGACATACTGAGCGTCTCGCCATTCAAAGGCAGTGTCAGGTGGTAGGAGTCATCTCGGTCCTTGATGGTGATGCTAAAGTAGCCAATGTTCACGCCTAGGTGAGAGAAAGGACTCAGGATTAGAGATCACATCGCGGCACTACACAGCATAGTGGATGCGGAGCGTGATGCCCATACTATCTGAGAGTTCGCTATGGTTGAAGCGTCTAACCTTGACGTCCCTGACCTCGATCAGGTTGCCCTGGATCCTCGTCTCGACGCCGTGCTGCTTGAGAAACTGGTGCAGCTCGTCACGTGTGAAGGAGGAGCTGCCGCTGAGCGCCGAGCGCGAGTGGTCGGAGTTGTGGTGGTGCGCGCCTCCACCTCCGCTGGCAGAACCACCAACGAAACCAACGTTGAACCCTGCGCTGCCGTAGCCGTAGGATCCTCCACTGCGCAGACGGTGCTCCTCCTGCATCGCTGCGTGAAACTCTGCAGCGTTAACGTGAAACCTGTCATCTCCTGAATCTAACTCGAACAGCTTGTTCAAACTGCTCTCCACCACGGAGGGCTTGAGGTCGTTGCCGTTGAATGTCTGCGCGCAGATGCTGTCCGACCACGATACCAGGGCAGAGTCTCCTTACTGATAGAACCGCTCCATCGCGGCGTTTGCAATGGCCCAGTCCAGGGACTCGCCATCGTCCATGACGCCGGTGATCGACAGGCTGTTTGAGATGCCCATCGTCAAGCGCCTGAAGTCATTCCTGTGAACGAACGAGTCCGAGCCGTCGCCGTGCAAGGCCACTCGGAAAGTCGACTCACGCAGCGAGCGGCCTGTGATCTGTACGCGCGCACCACGGGACACAGCGGTTTGCAGCTCCACCTGTGCTCATAATAGCGAGCAGCGCGGTCCGTCAGTCCTGATGCTGCTGGCTGTTGACAGTGGGTTGCATATGAACCTGGAAGGCAAGCACGGAACCGGCCAGTCCGGTCTCGATGAACTGATTCAGGCGCTCCGCCGTCGGCGCGCCTAACCTGACGGGCATGGTGGCCGGCTGGGACAGCCCACCCTGCACCTCGCCCAGTGTGATCTGAATGTCAGGTGGCAGCGTGTGGGCCAAGGCGCGGATCCGGTTGAAGGGGATCGGACGAAGGGCGGTATCAAGCAACTTGTTGTAGCCAGGCATGGCGCGAAGCAGGGCAAGGCCCTGCTGGCGCACGTCGTTGCTCGAGAGGAGGATGATGATCTCGGCCTGTGGGCTGTGCGGCACGGGCTTGACGAGCAATCGCGATAACTTGTCGCTCGGTGAGATGGGAAGCATGACCGGCGAGTGGAAGAAGTTGTGCTTGTGGAGGTTGGTCTCGCTCAGGTTGGCCACCGCGGGGTAGATGCGCACCTGGTGTGTGGTGCCAGCCACCGTGAACTCGGCGACCACTTCGGAGCGGATGGCTTGGACAGGCGTGGAGTGCATGTTGTGTTTGTCAGATGCACATAAGGCCCACCCGTTGCGTTATAAACTTATCGAACGTGGTGCACCAACATTGCCATTGGCTCCTGACTTTGACTTGTTCAGAGAAAATAAAATTTGTATTAATTCCATAAACTGCTGTAGAATTCCATACATGCGGGTGCAATACGCCTGTTGTTTGCCAAACCACTGCTTTCTTCTCCTGTGTAGAAACAGATTAACCGTTTTGTTTTTAAAAAAGCAAGATTGAGTTTAAGCTTTAACGTTGGGGAGGGACCTAAGTTTTGGCCCTCATGGGTGGTAAGGCCCTGTCCCCCAGTTTTTTCTATTGGTCACTTTTCTGTTGCTGTCAGTGGTGTAATCACACACACAAAAGAAAGAGACAATGCACATTGCTGCCCAGACCACCTCCCTGCTGGCACAGTGGAAACTGGCAAGGAGACCAGTGGTGAGGTGGAGACTGGCAGCATGGTGGAGGTGAGCAGCACAGTGGAGACTGACACAAAACCAGGCAGCAAGGTGGAGCAAGGTGGAGTGGTAGCAAGGATGTGGGCAAGTGGTGAGGTGGAGACCAGTTACAATGTGGAGACTGGCAGTGAGATGAGGTGGTGAGGTGGAGAACAGCAGTGAGGTGGATGTGAGTGGCAAGGTGGATATGAGGGGTGGGGTTGACAGTGGCAAGGTGGATGTGGGCAGCAAGGTGGAGACTGGCAGCAAGGGGAGACCAGTGGCAAGGGGATGCAGGCTGTCCAGGCAGTGCCCTGGTGAGGGTTTGTTGACAGCTGAAGGGCCTGCCAGACATGCTTCTTTGCTTCCCCCAGTCCTGTTGTTAAACTGGTAGTGCGCCCACATGCATTGAGTCTTGTTGGTGCTGGCCATTAGGAAGAAGGGACATGTAGGGAGAAAGGAGGTGATGAGGAGGATCTTATGAGGGAGGCAAAGGAGGAGATTGTCCTGATTGGTGGTGATGTTGGTGAGTCAATGTAGCAGTCAGGAGTGTAGCATATTCAGGAGAGACTTTGGCAGGACAGGGCCTAGGGGAAAGATAAAGATATCTTTTTATGTTTGCTTGTGCCAATTTGCAAGTTGTTGTCCACAATCACACCCAGGTAAAGTCATCATAGTAGATCAAATGGGCAAGGTATATCAGTTAACTAATTTCTTTTCCAGCATGTGGTTGGCAATTAAAATGTTCCAACTTGCAATGAGATTTCTGTTCTCTGAGACAGCCTGAAGGGGCAGTATTGATTTGAATTAAAAAAATTGAGAACCATGGGCAGCACACAACATCTTGAAGAATGTGGCTTGCCTCCCTTGTGAAGTATGGAAGAAATTTGAAAAACCCTCAGCACATGACAAGCCCACACTCCTTTGAGAAAAAAAGTACCCCCAAAAAACCAATTTAAATTCATTTATTATTCAGCCATGCAATATGAAATCAGAAACTAACTTGACAAAATCACACCCCTCGCCACATGATGAGGCTGGCTGTTATGGCCATGAAATGAATAAAATTGCTACTTCGGTTTACCCCTGCCATAACTGACTCTCTGTTGAAATTGACATCAGAGGACACCACTGAGAGTGCTAGATGCAGTAGAGCAACTTAACATGCCACTGATCTTGAACAAGTGATGCTGCAGCAGACACTGCCTGGGCATGTTTGATGCTGCTGTTATACAAGCTTGCAGGATATGATATCTCAGCATGTCGCAGGCTGCATCCTGCATATGGTTGAGGACAATTATGGATCACCAGCCACTTTTAAGCTGAATGTACTATTTCATGCAGAGCACAAGAACGTCAAGTTCCCCAAGTTCTGTGTCCTGGGCCTCTGCAGCATCTGTGCATCAAAAAATGATTGAGTGATTAATCAGCGCATGACAGCAGCACAGAGGGCCCAGCTGAATAAGCAAAAGTTTGAGCATTTGCGCCATATTGAAAAGGAGCACAAGATGTATCACTTACATCAGCAGGAAGCAAGCAACATTCAAGCAGGAAAAGTGGCTCTGGCTTATGCATATTGTTGGAGTACCGACTGGGTCTAAAGATGACAGGCTTGCTTCATGCAGCTCAAGGAGATCAGCCTCCAAGCTCAGCTGTAGTGAATAGAGGTTTTCATGTAGGTCTTGAATGGAAGGATTTTGTATGGAGCTCCTGTTGATGGTGTTGTTGATGTTAGCTTCACACAGAATGGTACATCACAAGATTGTTTGTAAACCTTTGGGAATGGATCAAAGTAGCTTTAGAGGAAGTGTTGAGCCGTTGCACAAAGTCATCCACAGTAAACACATAAGGATTGTACTTCATGCCCTGAAAATTCGTAGCACAGGCCAGCAGGGTACTTGCAGTGTTTGTAAGGGACTGCGTGCATGTATGCAATCCAAATAAAACAATTTCTCAATCTGATTTTCTTCATCTTGCCCTTAATACCAACAACATTTTGCCTCTAATATACCCATCATGTGTTGTACTGTGCACACCACTGGCACATTAGGCTCTCACCCTTGCACACATACACAAAACTATGTGGTAACTTCATGCTAATCAGATGTTGAACATCACAACACCAAACCACCATCTCATCTCAACTAAACAACAACAGTAACCAGCACACCACCTGGTTTTGTTAGCCCATGAGTAAAAGTTTAAGTTTAACTTCCTTTTGCTGCACCAAAAATTAAGACCCTAAAATTTTGTTTTAACAAAAACTGAAATTTTACCCAATTAAAAACTGTTTTATTGCTCTTGACAAGCCTTTACCCCTCCCTAAATTATTGCAATCTTGGAATTACAATTACTGTGTGAGTAATTTCAGTAATTCCCCTGTTAGTGCCTCATTCCAAGGATTGATTGCACAAAAAAACACCAGTCATTTTTGACCTCTCATTTGATAATAGTGGCGGTTTTTAAAGCTCTTTCACAGAGCACAAGAATGTCAAATTCCCCAAGTTCTGTGTCCTGGGCCTCTGTAGCATCTGTGCATCAACAAATGATTTACTGATTCATCAATGCTTTCAGTAGCCCTGCCACATCATTGCTCTGCAATAGAGCTTGTAGAGATGATCCTTGGTTACAATCATGGGCATATAGATGGAAGAATTGGGTGCATGTAAACTGATACACCACATTAAAATTGGTAAGTCCTAGTTGTGAGCTTGGCAATGGTGGTGACACAGAGTAGCACAAGCACAAGCAGTAGTGACAACCTCCACAAGGTATCATCATTATGTAAATTCACCATTTTGTTTTCCAAAATACCATAGGCAGGCATGAATGCAACACAACATACACACTGTGGTTGACATTAAGGGTCAGCCATAATTGTCCTCAACCATTGGCATGATGCAGCCTGCAACATGCTGAGATATTGTATCCTCCTGCAAGCTCGTATATTATGAGTGTTCTTGCCTTTACAGGGCGTGTCGTCAACATCTGCGACGTTGTTTGCAATGGGCCAACATTGACGTGCACAGTGAGTGGGCCGATGAAGATGTTCTTTTGCACCCACCGCTGATGACGTTCGACAGCGACTTCGTGGGCCCATCACGGCGCAGAAGGCCCAGGGTTTGATTCCCTGACCCCCCCTCTTTCTGGTGGCCACTCACTTCTCTCCCTTGTTGTTGGGTACTCCTTGTTCATTGGACCAACAACGCGGGCTGGATTCAGCTCAGGGAGAGCTTCCGTTCTTCGCTCTCCGTGCCGCCATCGCTCTCTGAGTCCGACGAGGTGGCGCTGCCAGAGCTCCTGGCGGGCGTGCTGCCGCTGTGCCGCTGTTGCTCGTCCTCGGTCCCGTCGGCCAGTCGCTGCAGTTCGGCGGCGGCCTCGCGCTCAAAGAGGTCTCGGCTGGCCTTGCGAATGGCGACCGTCGTGGACGACGTCGAGCTCAGCGGGGTCACCTTGCGACGGCCCAGCGTGAGGTTCTTGATCAGCTGGGCCGGGTTGGACATCCGCCGCGGGCTCCACGACACCAGCGCGCCGTTGGCGTGGCCCACGAACAGCTGCGAGAAGTCTGCGTTCAAGGACAGCGCGGTGACTGCACCATTCGCGCGCGGTCAGTGCACCGGCGCACAGTGGCAGGACACCACGGATGGGGGTGGGGGAGAGAGAGGTGAAACGTACTGGGGCTGGTCTCCTTTTCGTTCTTCATCTCCGAGAGGAAGGTGAGGTCGAACGCGTCCCATATCTTGATGGTCCCCGAGTCGAGGCCGCAGATGACCACGTTCCTGCTGAGCCCCTCCGTCCCTGCGCATTGCATTCCAATTGCATCCCATTCCACCATCGTCAGGAATGTGTGTGACGTGGCGTGAGGAATGCATGCACGCATGTGGGGGGGGGGGAGCGGCGACGCGGACCGTGAGTGAGGGCGACGCAGTTGATGCGCTCGGGGCAGGTGGTGGAGGCCACCAGGCGGCCGTTGATTGTCCACAGGCAAATCGTGGACACGTTTCGCGGCGATCGCTTCTCGCCGACCGGTATAAACTCCGAGCCTGCGCGAGCACACAACAGAGTCAGCGATCGGTGCGTGCGTGGGATCGCGAGTGGGGGGGGGGTGGTGGAGGCGTCACTCACCGTTGTCCACGGTGACGATGTCGCCGGTGGTGGGGCTGATGGCGAGGCTGGTGACGGGCCCGTGGTGATGCTTGAGCGTTCGAATGTAGCACAGGCGGTTGAGGTCCCACAGAATGACCTTGCCCTCGCGCCCGCCGCTGATGATGAGACTCCACTCCTGCCCACCACCCGTTTGAGTTTTAAATGTCGACAGGGGTGGTGGGGGTATGCCACGCATGCACCTTGGAGATCACGACCGACAGGACGTCGTGCGCGTGGCCCGAGAGGATGGCCTGCAGCCGGATACGCATGCGGCCACGCGAGCTGGCCTGCTTGACTCGCTTCAACTTCCACACCTGTGCATATGCGCGCACCAGCACACGTAGAAATTGATTAAAAAATAAAGAAAATAATAATGATTATTGAATGTTATTTTAAATATTAATGATAAAAAAAAGAGATGTAAAAGGGTTTAACCTTGAGTAGAGACGAGGTGCCGCCGGTGGCGAGGTACTGGCCGTCCTCGGTGATGTCGGCGCACAGGATCTCGTCGTCGTGGGAGGTCTTGATGACCAGCAGGACCTTGCCGTTCTCGACCGAGCACAGCCGAATGTTCTGGTCCCAGTAGCCCCACGACACCATCGCCGTCCCCTCGGGATGCAGCAACACCTGCCCCCCCCAAAACAACATGTCGACAACAAATATCAGCACACGCCGTGGCCCAAGCTCTCTCTCTCTCTCAATAGCGTTGGTGTCGACGGGGAGGGGGGAGAGGGCAACCCGCTTGGCGCGCTGAGGGATGGGCTGGCCGTCGACGAAGTCGATGCGGTGGATCTCGAACGTGCAGACGAGGAGCGGGTAGGACCACAGCTTGTGCGGGTGCGAGTAGACGGTGGGCTCGGGCTCCTTCCAGGTCTTCTCCGGGTGGGCCCGGCGGAAGAGCAGGCGGGGCGTCTGGCCGTAGGAGCTGATCTGGGCGATGGTGGCCTTGCGCATGACCTCGTCCTGGATCGAGTCGACCTCCACCGCGCCCTCGTAGGTCAGCGGATGGAACACGTTGTAGGCCTTCCGTGCCGCATCGCCTCGCTGCAGCGCTCCATACATCAAATCTGCGTTTGTTTTTTTTTTGGATAAAAATTATAAATTAGAAAAAATGTTATATTATTAGGAAAAAATAAATATTAAAATAAATGATCCATACCGATCCACTGGTGGAGCCGCTCGGAGACGTAGCGGCACTCGAGCGCTTCGCGGTGCTTGCGAATGAAAATGCTGTCGTGCGAACGGCAAGTCAGACGCGAGCACAGCTGCCGCTGGCGAGGAGAGGCAGACAGGGGGAAGGGGAGCGGAGGGGGTGGAGGCAGGGGCAGAATACCGAGGGTCGCCCTTGGCCCAGGGCGGCAGGAGGACGTTGTCGACGCGCACCGAGTCGTGGCGGATGCCGAGGTCGAAGTGGTTCTGGTTCTCCAGGAACTCGGGGAAGTAGAAGAACTCGGGGATGAGCTCCTTCACGTCCGAGTTGGACATGGAGGACGACAGGTTCCACGTCGTGTCCATCGCATGGAAGACCCGATCTGAAAGATAACAAAAATAAATCAATAAATAAAAAAATAAATAAATAAATAATAAAAAAAAACAAACGAAACGATGGGCTCGATCGAGGCGTACCGGGCACGTCGAAGCGGCCGCCTTGGAATTCGATGAACCCGCGGGTGAAGGGCTGCACGCGGACGAGGAAGTGGAGCACCGAGCCGATGTTGGAGTAGTGCGACCCGTAGTAGTACGGCACGTCGTTCATCTCCAGCAGCTTCACAATCAGATGCCAGTCAGCGATAGTGCTACACGCGATCAAAAAATTAAATTAAATTAAATTAAAAGAATAATGAGCGAACCATTTCGTATTTGTCGATGAATTTCTTGAGGCGGTTCGGGTCCTGCGCGCCCATCGGCTTGGACAGGTCGCGGAAGGTGTTGGGGTTGGTCAGGTCCAGCTCCGCCGACGTGTAGTCGCGCAGCAGGAACGGGAAGATCGGGTACTGCGTCAGGTCTGCTACAACAGTCAGCGCATTCCGTGAAAGTGTGTGCGTGCGCGTGGGGAGTGTGCGTGCCGTTGAATGAGCGTCCGGCGAGGGTGTTGAGGTGCATGAGGTATTCAAAATTGGAGATCTCGCCGCGTCGCCACTTCTCAGTGATCGACCGCTTGAGTATGTTGCCGCCCACCTCCGTTTCGTAATCGACCCTATTGGGCAGGTCCAGCGAAAGCAACTGTGCCGCCCAACGCGACCAGCGCAGCGTGTCAACACAAAAGGCTTGGTGGTGTTGGTGTTGAGGGTGTTGATGGTGGTGGCTTCATCGTTACCTTTTCGTAGATGGCGTTCCTGTCCTGCTTGGTGGGGAAGGCCAGCAGGTAGGTCCTGCCCGTGGTCAGGAAGATCTCCATCGCCGTGTTCTTCAGCAAGTACCGCCGCTTGTGTATTTCCTATTTGCCAACAATTAAATAATCAATTAAAAATTAAATAACATCGTTAAATTAAAAATTATTAATTCAATAATAAATTGTACCTTGATGTCTTCGTACTGGAGGGTGATGGACTTGTCGCCGACCCACTGGCCGCGTTTGCGGGGTCGCTTGTCGGACCAGGTCGGGTCCTCGCCCTCGGCGATGGCCGCGGTGGCCTCGAGGGACGACACGGGCGCCTTGGTCGACACGAGCGACGAGAAGGGCTCCGACATGTCGAAGAAGTACGTGTACTTGGCGCCCACCACCATCTCGCCCTCGCGCGTCGAGAAGGGCGTGATGCACTGGCACTTGCTCGCCAGCAGCACCTTCTCGCCTGTTTACCCCCCCCCCCCATCAACCCCAAACCAAAGCGAGCCCTCGTCGCATGAGAGAGTGCCCCTCCCCAAACCAAAGAGCGAAGAGCGACGGAGTCGAACCGGGTTTCAAGGCGACGTGGTTTTCGTTCTTTTGCATCTGCTCCTTGTAGAGCCCGCCGACGCGGATCTTCTTGAGCTTCTGCAGGCGCAGGATCATCTCTGCGGACGGACGAAGGAGCGAATGAGCCCGTGTGCGCATGTGTGTGTGTGTGTGTGTGTGTGTGTGTGTGTGTGTGTGTGTGTGTGTGTGTGTGTGTGTGAGCTGCGTACTGGGGCTGAGCCACTCGCGAGGCTCGCCGTCCTCGTTGAACAGCTTGTCCAGGGGCCTGATCAGCGTGGGCTTCAGCCTGATGCGCATGCGGCTCGTGCCTGTCCCACACGGCGTATCACGCGTGCGTTACGGCCAACAGTGTGAGAGGAGAGAGAGAGGGAGGGGGAGGGAAGCGGAGTTGAGAGGTCTTACCTTCGGTGGCGTCGAGTAGGGGCCGCGTGATGATGTTGGAGAGCGGCCACACGGCCTCCCGGTGGGTCACCTTCTTGACCAGGTCCTTCCATTGATGCAGCAGGAGCTGCTCCTCGTGCTCCTTCTCGCTCAGGTATTGGATGTTGGCCTGCGCGCATACACACAGCAAATGCAGAGAGTGAGATCGAGCCATCATCACCATCACCATCATCATCACCGCCACTAACTCACACTCACACATGCCCCCCCCCCATCGCACCTTCTCTTGCTCGTGCTGCAGGGCAAAGTAGTGGTTCTTCACGCTCTTCTCGTTGTGCTTGACCTTGGACCTGTGCCTGAAGATCCTGCGATGCCCCCCCCCCTGAAAGTCAGGAATGCCAGTTACGCGGCGAGAGACCAAGGGGAGGGAGGGGGGCAATACTTGATGGCCTTCTTCTTTCGGGCCTTCTGCCTCTCCTTCTGCCAGCGGTCTTTGGCGTTGGCCTCGGTGTCCTCGGCGCGCCGCACAAAGTCCGAGATGCGCTCCTCCAGCAGGATGTCCTCCACCTGCTCCATCTTCACCTTCTTTGTCCACTCCTCCACCTCCACCTCCACATCGTCGCCGGCCTCGGCCTCGGCGTCGCCGCCCTTTGCCTGCCGCTCCTCCCTCTCGCGCTTGCGCTGGTTGGCCTCCCTGACGTGGCGCTCGGCCTTGAGCAGGAGGTCCTCGAGCGTGGCGAGGCTGAGGTAGCCCAGCGTCGAGTGGATGACGATGCGCCAGCACTCCTGGGTCTGCATGCTGATGGCCGGGTTGGGGTGGGCCAGCAGGGGCCACGAGTGGTAGAGGAAGGACACGACAAACTCCTTGTCGGCGATGTTGGCCAGCAGCATCGAGTTGGAGCTGCGCAGCTCCGACAGCGACGAGGCCAGCGGCGAGCGGAGGTAGGACGACGACGAGCCGGGCGAGAGCGTGGGCGACGGCAGCAGCTTCGACAGGCACGACAGGATCCACGACTCCACGCCGGACTGCAGCAGGCGCAGCAGCGCCCGCCGGTACTGCGTCTGGGGCAGCGAGATCGGCGCCAGCACTGCAGTCGGCGATTGGTCGGGTGAGTGTGTCGACGATAATTCTCAACGCGTGATGTGTGTGTGGAGGAAGATGTACGGAGGCCGGCGTGGGTCGAGTTGAGGTCCAGCTTGTCCCGCAAGACGTTGAACAAAGCGAAGATCATGCCCAGCATGTCCTCCTTGAACAGGTCCCGAGACTTGTGCGTCCACGGCCTGCACACCCCCCCCCCGCCCAAGTCCCGGCGTGAGCACATGCGGCCCAGCGCAGCGCACGAGGGACAGGCGTACTTGGCCGAAGCGGGCACTTTGCGACACTCCAGCAGGACGATCGAGTCGCGCCAGAGCCATGCGTGCAGGGCGAGGACGCACAGCCTGCGTGGGCATGACGCCGCGACAGCGATGGATGAGCACATTATAACGCAGTAGCTCCTGCGCACGCTCGTGTGTGTGTGTGTGTGTGTGTGTGTGTGTGTGTGTGTGTGTGTGTGTGTGTGTGTGTGTGTGTACTTTTGAAGGGCGGTGAGGAGCGTGGACGAGTTGGTGATGTTGTTGTCGCGGAAGAACCAGAACACGTCCACCAGCAGCCGCTCCCGCAGGCGCACCACGTACTCGCGAGGCAGCCCTTCGAGGACCTCCATCGTCTGTGGTCGATAGCATCACAAATTACAGTACATTAAAACAAAACAAAACAAAACAAAAAAACAAAAAAAAAACAACAACAACAAAAAAAAACAAACAAAACAAAAAGAAAATCAAATTATTTAATAATTTAACAGAGTCGAAGGCGGGTACCAGGAAGATGGTGTCGAGCAGCTTGAGGGGCATCGCGCTCGGTGTGCCGGTGACGCAGCGATGCAGCGCCACGGTCTTGAGGAATCGCAGCACGTCCTCCTCGAGCTCCCACTCCTTGTCCTCATCGCGGTCCTCCTCCGCCTCCTCCGCCTCCGCCTGCTGCTGCTCCGGCTCTGCTGGCTCGCCAGGGCTCAGGGGCTCGCCGCAGGTCGGGTCCTGCTCGGCAGCGGCGGCCGCGTTGGCGTCGCCGTTCGCCGACGCGGGCTCGTTCTGTTCGGCGGCCAGGGCGGCGGCCTGCTCTTCGGGGGTGAGGTCGACCTGCTGGGACGAGTAGGGCGAGGGCTGCGAGGGAGGGGACGCGGTAGACGCCGAGCCTCCGCGCTCGCGTTTGCCCTGCGTCGGCGGGAACTTCTCGAGGTAGCCCACCACGAAGAGATCGCACAGCAATTCTGTAATTGTGTGTACGTGTGTGCGTGTGTGTGCGTGTGTGTGTGTGAGAGAGAGAGCCACGCACGTATCCATGTCCATGGGTGGGTGGGAGCATGGCTGTGCGGCCCTACCGATGAGGTCCTTGCTGATGAACTGGTCCTTGACCAAATCGTTCTGCAGGAAAATGTCGTGCAGGGTCTTGATGGCCGCATGGCGCGTGCTTGGCATGATGAAGTGACTGTGCGAACGAAGGCGAGACCGCCAATGTTTAAAAGGAATAATAAGAATTCAAATACTTATTTCTTTTACGAACGAAAATTAAAAATAATACGAACGACAGTTGAATTTGAAATTGAAAATCAAATAGATAAAAACAAACGCCAGAGAGCTGGTTGTACGGTAGGTACCTGCTGACGAGGACGAGGATGGTCGTCATGGCGCCGGGATGCTGAAGAACGATGTCTTCGTCGCTCAGCTTGCCCAAGAAGTTGAGCGTGACCGACGTCGCGCCTTGAAATGGGTTGAGCGGGTGAGTGGTGACCAGATGTGATACCGACCAGAGAGGGAGAGAGAGGGGGGCTCTACCGGGGCCGATGTTGGGCGCGTTGTAGGAGTGCGTCGGCTTGCCCAGCAGCATGGCAAAGAGGACGGCCAGCAGCTCCTCGCCGACCTTGAACGGCTTCAGAATATCGCCCAACAGGTGCCAGCCCCTACGATCCACATGGAAGATATGTAAGGAATGCTGGTCACCACACTCACATCACTCACATCACTCACTCACACACACTCACACACATATGAAGAGAGAGAGAGAGAGAGAGAGAGGCGTGGACGCACTTCATCTGGAGGAACTGCGTGCGGTTGGTGGGGTTGCGCAGGAACACGTCCAGCAGCTTGAGTATGATGATGCGCGTCTCCTCGTCCTCGTGCTGGATGAACTCGAGCAGGAGCTCGAGCGTCATCGCGCTCTCCACCACGCGAATCGACTGCTGGCCTCCGCTCGTCACAATATCTGTCGACAGCGATCTCAGCCAACAGCCACGTGTGCCCCAGGGGCGAAGCGATGGACACGGCCTGCGTACCAAGAAGCATCTGCAGCACGTGCACGCGAATGGAGCGCGGCAGCTCGAGCAAGTCGTCGGGCTCCTCCGTGTCGTTGCTGCCCAGCAGGTCCTCCCGACCCAGCGGGCCGGTCGAGTTGGCCTTGTCCACGAACGGGCAGCGCGAGGCCCTTCGCCGCCGCGGCGCCCCTGCCCAGCCTTGGCAAAACAAATAAATAAATTAAAATTAAAATTAAAATAATTACTAATTATTAATTCGTCAGAAATAAAGATGTGCTGATGTACCCCCATCTGGTCGGCGTGGTCTGGTATTTGGCCAGAGCTTCGGCCGAAATGGACCGCATGCCTTCGGGCGAGGGCGCCGACAGGTTGCGCGCCATGCCGAACTTGTGGTGGCTCGCGATCAGGTAGCTCACCACTCTCTACTCCGCGACACACACGCACACACGCGCGCATGCACATAAACACGCAGCAAGCCGTTGGCGGTGAGGGAGTGCGGTGGAAAGGCGTCACGGCAAAGAAAGGGGGGGAGCACCTGCAGGTCGGCGAGGTGAGGCGGGTCGGTCATGATCGAGCGGAGAATCACCATGAGCGTGGGCGCGAAGTCGATGCACAGGGTCTCCGCCTCCTCCTTGAAGAGGCGCATGAAGATGTCGATGAGGCCAGCCTCGCGGAATCGCATGATGTTGAACGACGCCTGCTCGTGATTGGCCACCAGCCTGTCCCCGCATTCCATTCCAGCACGCCACAGTGGGTGAGGAATGCTGCCTTTTTGTGTGGAATGTAAAACAAACAAATCCAGAAATATGCGAGGAATGCTGTTCGCGCACCTGGCCAGGCTCTCGAACACGATCTCCTGCACGCGCACGGAGGCGTTGCCCCACAGCTTCCAGTTGAGTATGAGGTGGACAAAGGCCGGCAGGTTGGCCACCACGCCGTCGGAGAACACGATCGAGGGCCCGAGCGCGGCGAAGGCG
>JANDJZ010000811.1:0-22770 GCA_027943245.1 Acanthamoeba sp. SK_2022b | reverse complement strand
GGCACCGCGGAGCTTGGGCAGGTAGTCGTTGCCTTGCAACAGTGAAAGTAACACGAAATCGAGTCGTGTCAGGTTGCAGTGGCCCTGGAAAGGTTATTGTGAGCCAGACAGCCGTGACCAGCGCGTGACCACGCGTGCTCTGGTGGTGTCGTGAGAGGCAGTACCCGGAAGGGGAACGACTGCTCGAGCGAACGACAGAACTCCCACACGGAAAACAGCAGCTTGGACTTCTGGCCTCGCTGTGTGTTGAGAACGAATACGTTCTGCAGCATGGAGCTCAGTCCTAGCACCACCATCACCACCACGCGCCCGATCAGAGGAGCTGCTGCCCGGGTGAGTTGATGGGCTATGGCGTGGCTAGCCTACCGAGCAAAATCAAGTCGGCGTCGGTGCCCACGATCAGGTGCGAGTCCCTCCTGAACTTGTCTGCGTTGCGTTCCCGATCGGCAAAGCCCTGGCGCCAACGTCCCATTCGAAACGAACAATGGCGGGCAGGAGTTGGGTAAGCAAGTGTTGGTGCAGTAGACGAGGCGGCAGAGGTACCGTCTGGTAAGCGAACATGCGCTCCTGAGGGTTCGGTGGCGGCGCGGAGTCGGCGTTGGCATGCGACACTATGAATTCCATGATCTTAAGCTCGCCTTCACCCGGCACATCCGGACCTGGTGATCAGGCAGAGACAAATGGGGTGAGTGCACAGCGCATAGTGCCGACAATAACAGCTAAGAAGACGCTGGGTCATGGCGCGTTCATGGCGGGTACCCGAAATATAGATGCGGGTGAGGTGGTACTTGGGGTCGCTCTGCAAGCGTGAGCACGCCCAAAAGCACAGCGCGTTCTTCAGTCGATACATGAACGGCGTTCCCGCAGTCACCTGGCCAGCGTCGTGGACACACACGCACGCAGTAAGCGCATTCGAAAGCTCTCAGCGAGATCATGAAGGGCCAGCTGTGTCGGTGGCTCGGCGCACCTGAAGCAGGTTGAACTCGCCCTTCTTCCTCTCTTTCTTCTTGCTGCTCGCGCCGCTGCTCTGCGGGGTTTCGCTGTCCTCGGCCGGCGGCTGCGCCTGCGCCTTGGCCTTGGCCTGCCTGTCCTGCTTGCTGGCCGCCCCAAGGCGTCGTTTCCGCTGAGTAATCAACTTGGCCGCAGACGCTGTATGGCAAAAGAGAGGCGCGTGGGTCAAGTGTTCGGAGCTATCTGCCATGAAGGTGTTGACTTTGCAGCTTACCGGGCCCGTCGATCGCGAGGAAGATGGACTGGCGCGCGACACAGACCTTGAACAACCCATCGAGCTCTCGGAACAGCATGGTGAACAGTTGCTCTTCGGTCGAGACTCGCCTGAGGAGGTGGCGACGTTTGATCGTTGGCAGAGCACAGCACTACCAAATGGTGAATGGTGTCTACCTTCCCACAGTGTGAATGTAGCCATTAAGGTCCACATAGATATGGTCAAAGTAATCCTTGACGGCCGGCGGAGCCCTACGCGGACGAATAGCCACGCATAGGAACGTTAAGGACAGGTCATTGTCGCGCTACGCAGGTGTGCAAGGACGGGAGGACTTCACGAACCGTTCGCCAGGTGCAGGACGGCGGGGCGCGTCTGGCACTGGAATGAAACAATGCGGGTAATGCTTCTCTAACCATTTCTGAAAGCCTGCGATTCCCATGCTGGAGATGAAAACTAAAAATCTAGATATAAATGGAAAAGTTAGGAGATCACCCCGACAATTGTTGGCGCACGTTATCCCCTACGCCTTGATCAATGTCAACGCACACTGGTGAGTCACTCCCGAGGTGTTGTAGATGGCAGCTTGCCCGTGACCGGAAAAGAAAAGAAAATCATTTTCTCTGCCCACAAAGGCTGCGGGCACAAAAACAGACACCCGACGTCCTTTGCTTCAACTACTTCGTCTACCAGT
This sequence comes from Acanthamoeba sp. SK_2022b, assembly GCA_027943245.1. Lineage (NCBI taxonomy): Eukaryota > Discosea > Longamoebia > Acanthamoebidae > Acanthamoeba > Acanthamoeba sp. SK_2022b. Next base: position 20,854 of record JANDJZ010000811.1, on the reverse strand, counting down.
TCCGACCACTCAACGTCCACTCCGCTGAGGTGTCACCATTCCAGAGGTAGGTAGCTGGTGTCGCAAAATATGGCGCTCCGCCTTATCTTCCTCCACCAGGCCAGTTTGGCTGACCGTTTCTTTTCGCAACAGGAGATGGAGATTCAGATGAACAGGATAGGATCTAGGCGGAGTGCTGTGAGGGTCGAGCAGATAGCGCCCCCACCAGAACAGGTGGGCACCTTCCTACTGTACAGCGATGCGTTGCCCGCTGTGCTGGAAGATGTGTGTACAGGTGGGCCTCACCTCCCCACATCTTTCGGAGCTGCTCTCACACTCTCCTACCGCCGCACAGAGGAGCGGTGGCGCGAGATAGTAGAAAGGGTGAACGCGCTTTGGCGACCTATCCACGAGGAGAGCGTGAACATGCTCCTGCATACCAGCTGGTGGGACTACACGATGTTCACGGTCTACCGCCGCCTCTTGAGGCAGAAGAAGCTGGCCGCGCAGATACTCGAGGTGGCTGCGAAGATCAAGGAGTACCTGCGAGAGGTAAGCGAGGCTCGCCAAGCCTGTTGATGCCTTGTGTGTGTAAGTACAGTGGCGCTGAGCCTGTTTGCAAACAGGTGAACAGAACGAAGCCCGGCTTTCGTGTGTCCTTCAGGCAATCGAACGCCAAGAAGGAGCCGGGAGAAGACGACAACGTCTACCCTCTCTTCGACTTTGAAGTGCGCCGCTACCCGAAGGACGGTGTCTCCTGCAACCCGGCCTCGGGCTCCGCCCCTGCCCCTGCGGCAAGCGCTGAGAACGAATGATGGTGAAGTAAACACGAGAAGGAGAGAGGAGAGCTAGAGTGTAGAGAGAGTGAGACGGCATCTTTAAGAAGAAGGTGGCCTTGTTTGTAGTAGAGGTCCATCTATATACAGTAAAAGAGGCGAAGCAGAGACCACTGTCTAGTACGCAGACGGAGCAGAGGCGCTCGTGTAGGGGATGGCGGCGTCGCTGGGCAGGTGCGTCGTCGCAAAGATGTGCGCCCAGTGCTCGCCCAGCACGGTGGTCGCCACTCCCGGCGGCGTCGCCACGTACTCGGCGTCGTCATCGATGTCCTTGGTGTCGCGACCTGCGTGCGCCGTTGGAGTGATGAGCGTTGGGCCCGGTTGGCCAATGGTCGGGGGGAAGGAGAGGGGTACCGTCGGCGCGCTTGGCCAGGCCCAGGGCGAGGAGTCGGGCCAGGGCGTCGTGTACGGCGAAACGGATGTGCGTGGGGTGCTTGTCGAGCCTCTGGACGTCCATCATGAACTCCTCGCAGACCTTGAGCGCCAGGTTGGGCGTCTGCTTGCCGTAGGTCCACAAGAAGAAGTAGAGGACCCCACTCTGCGAGGGAAAAGCTTTAGGGGCTGGGCCCAACAGAGAGAGAGAGAGAGAGAGAGAAGAGAGGTCCTTACCTCCTTGAGTTCCTGCAGCTTGAGCTTGTCGATGAGATACAGCAAGACGTCCCTGTCGCTCGACATCCTGGTATCATGTGCGAGAACACTATATCAGCCCTGGACACCGTGTTGAAGAGTGCATAGAGGCAACCACGTACGCCTTGTCGTTGAGGAACCCGAGCATGAAGCGTTGATAGTAGATGATGCTGTAGCGGTAGGTGATGAAGGTGCGCACGGCCAGCGTGACAAAACTGAGCAGAGCCGCCAGACCGAACCACGAGCTTATCTGCAGAGCCACCGAATTTGGAGGTTGGCACGAGCAGGGAGGTTTGCTCTGAAAAGGGGGAGATGGGAACCTCGTCCGAGAAGTGGATGATGAGAGTGGCAATGCCGATCGCGCCCGTGGCGGCCAGGTACACAAAGTCCATGGGCCGCACGCCAAGCTTCTTCTCCGGGAAGATGAGCTCCAAATCGGACTACAACAACCATCACGATGAGTAGCTGTTCGTCAGACCGGCCACTTGCGCTGAGTCCCGCCCTGAGCTCAGGGCGCCGCGGCGTACCATGGGAATGTTGCGGTAGGTGCGCAGGAAGATCCCGCGATCATTGACGGAGTTGGCGTGGGTGGGATCGAGCGCGGCCACCGACTTCTTGGGGTCCCTCTTGTACATCACCACCACCTCCTTGTAGGTCGGTTCCTGCGCGCGGAAAGCAGAGCCAAGCCAGCCAGGCCATCAGGCGAGAACACGCGGGAAAAGGGCGAGGAGGGCGGTGAAAGGCTTGGCGGCATACCACGATGGTGCTCTTGCGGAAGAGAGACCCGATGCCGTGCTTGCGCACGTCGGCAAACAGTGTCCGTCGGGTGATGACGTTGCTGTCCTCGTCTTCGGGCTCAGAGTCCTTGTCCAGAGTGCGCACAGTGTCGACGTTGAGACCGGTGTCGCTCTTCCTGCGCTCCTTCTTGGCTTGTCTCCTCGATTCCGACTCTTGTACCGACCGGACCTGTGCGGGTCAAGAGAGAGAGATGAGGGTAACGTCACGGCACGGCACAACCAGCGCTGCAGATATGGCCAGGCCTTCTGGCAATGGGCGCGCTTCGAACCTTGCCCAGGAATGGGAAGAGGCGGAGAAGCGAAGGGAAGCGATCCGAGAGCCACGTAAAGAAGATAATCAACAGGTGGTCGATCTTCTCGAACATGAAGTAATCCTAAGAAATAGAAGAAGTCATCCAGTCAGCTATACTCGCATCCGACAGCGAGAGGTTTCTAGCACCTTGGTCTTGTCCATGCCGATGCCGCGACGGAAGACCCACACCCTGTTCGAAGGGATGAACGAGTTCTCCACCTTATCGCTTTGCGGGGCGAACCGCTCGATGTTGTCCTCCTTCTCCTGCATTTCTCTTCATGACGTGGCGTGGCGCGCATCGGCAGGTAAGCCTCCCTCGCTCCTCGGCAGCGGATCGGTTGACACAGCAGCAGCAGGTAGCACATGTTGTACGTACCTGTAGCGACGGAAGGGACCAGGATCGAGGCCCTCCCAGTTGATCTCCACGGGCAACGTGCTCAGGTAGTCTTCTCTCAGCGCCCACTCCAACTGTTGGTATCCGAGATCTCGTGAGCGATTCGTTACGCACCTCCCCACCGACAGCTCCAGGGTGATGTGTCGGCGTACCTCCTCACGGGTTACTGGGGTGAAATTGGCCTTGAGCAGCATCTCTCTGCTGGCCAGGAGGAACCGATCTTCCATCGTGTTAAACTTCTCTTCGGACACGTCCCTGTGTAAGTAGATGAGCACATGCGAGCGTCAGGAGCTGCAGCAGTCGCTCGGCCCGATCGAGGTGTAATGCACGTACTCGAAGTCGTGGGGGTCAGAATGCGGGTTGAGCATGGTGTAGTCGGCAAGCAGGCGACGTGACCCGGGGTACTTGCGCATGGTCAACACCAGCTCCAGCTTCTCCATGAGCGACGAAAACATCTTACTACATGGTACCCAAAAGGTAGTGAGCTCGGTTGCGCAGAGGGCAAGTAGAGAGGGAGATGGGGGGGGGGGGCAAGATACCGTTCACGTTTCTCGGGAAGAAGCTCGAGCATTGCTCGCTTCATCTTACGGTAGGAGAACGGGATGTAGAATTCCGCCTCGGCCTCTATCTGTACGAGGAGTCAAGAAAGGGGAAATGATGAAAGAGGTGAATAAGGAGTTGTGGAAGAAAGAAAGAGTGGACAGAGGCACCTTTGGGGCCCACGAGGCCTCGCTCTTTGTTCGGATGATGGCGTACAGCCGGAAGAGGGCCCATGCCGTAAAGCCTACCACGGCAATAAGCGCCAACCCTAGCTCCCATCCCATGGTTCAAGTCGTCAGTACTTGCTTCTTAGCCCTTGCGTTGTTGTGCTTCCTGTATTGGTGTGGACGTTGATTTATTGTAGTTCGCTGCTTGCGGTGCCCAAACGTCACAACCGCCTGCGGCTGCTCCCTGGCCAGAGGGAAAGACCAAGGGTAAGCCACCGCGAGTGCTGCACCTTTACCAGCGAATTTCCTCCCGAATTTTTGTCTGTTTATTTTCAATTTAAATAAAAATGTAATCCAAAAATGTTACGCCAGGAGGAGAGAGCAGACACCTACCACGTCTCAGCTTGACGGGTAGTAGTTGTTGGGCTCGTCGTCGTTGCCGTAGTCGTCCTTCTTTTTGCAGCAGGGAGGCGGGCACGGAATGAAACAGATGCAGCAACTCGCGCCACCCAACAGCCCTCGCTCTACTCGCACCGACACAACGCCCTCCTCTTTGTCCTCCCTGCCGCTTGCGTGAGCACCATGGTCACGGTCAGCTGGGTGGGCTGAGAGAGTACGTGAGGTTGTAGTGTGCCAGGGGATGGTCTCCGGCAAGGGCGCGGTTGCCGTGGTAAAGCGACTGTTGGTTGGGCGCGAGTCCCGTACGCTTGTGGCCCACGATTTCACATCAGTGCCGCTAAGCGAAAGAGATCTGGAGATTGATGGAATTGAGGAACCTTCTCAACGATGCGCTTGATTTTGTGCAGCTTAACGTCATTTCCAACGCGCATGTTAAGGAGGCTCCCGCCAGGCAGCTCCAACTCCAGGTGCAACCGACCGACGTCCTCCATCTTTGTGCACAACCGAAAGAGCAAAACTTTTCTTTGTGGGCAAGGCATAAATGAAAAGGATGAAGAAAAAGAAATGGACTGATAGAAATGATTGGGCCCTTCAGGCCTTTTCTTGCTGGTGCCATTGGAAGCCATGGTGGTGTGCCAACTTGGTTACTTCTCAATAAGCCAGTGGTTTGGCTGACACCCACACAACTATTGGACCAGACCCACTCCATTTTTCAGCCTCCATTATTTTGGGGCAGGGATCACGCCACGACAAACTCCCTTTCTCCGTTCCGAAAAGCGGTCCCGTTGTGCCTGCGGCCCTGTTGAGTGTGCTGTCACAGGTGTCTTGGGTGTCGTGACCTGTCAGTTTGGCCGCCGCTAGCTGGAAATCAGAACGACACGACTCGGATAGTCGGGCTTTATAATCTTTTTCTCCTGTCCTACGAGGCCCAAGAACACAGCAATCCGTTCCTGCTCGCCATTTGGGAATTCGGATGATTGGAATGTCGACCGATAAAAGGTTGCGCGATTACTGTCGACGTGTCATCCGGCTTTCCATCAACTTCCAACGACATCGCCGCTTCGCCGGTCACCGGCCTGGTGGCCCAAGAACCGACAGGGACGAAGACCATGACAAGAAGGGGAAGAAAAGGGGGACGGCCCCTTCTGCTACAGTCATTCTGTGTTCGCCACCTCTCGACCAGACATCACACCCACCTCGCCGCCAAGTCCAGCACCCGCTGACTCGAGTCCCTGCCGCTGTCCTTTCTCCACCCACACACCAAACACCGCCGTCATGTCGAAGGATTTCGCTGTCAAGTTCACCAAGGCTTACCTCATCACCGAGCTCACCTCTGAAGGCGAGACCTACAAGCTTCAGATGCAGGCCGACATCTACCCGTACCCGCAGAAGTGTACGTTCATCTCTCTTCCGATCGCGATTTTTTATGGCAAACGCATTAGCTAATCGCGATTTGTGGCTCTACGCGTCTGTGTGCTGGCTCTCCTCCCAACAGTTGACATCGTGGGTGTCCACTACACGTTCGACCAGTGGCAGACGACTCACAAGGCCCTCGGCGACTGGATCGGCGACCACCCGTACTCGTCGCCGCCCAAGCGTAGGGGCGAGGGTCCGTCCATCAAGCGCAAGGCCGACGACTCGCAGTTCGTCATCGAGATTCCTCTCGGCACGGAGCCTCTCGACCCCGAGGACAAGATCTGGTTTGCCCTCTACGCCACCCGCCCTGCCTACCACTCGTGGGAGCCTACCATGGTGTGGGATAACAACAACGGCTGGAACTACGAGGTCACCCTCGCCACCGTCCAGCAGCGCGAGCCCTGAACACGCTGCACCTACTCGCCTCCGTGAGGATGGCGAGACGTCGACACCACCACTACCAACAACACCACTACGACCAACGACATACACGCACACACCCGATGGCCGTGTGCAGCACGCCGGTTTTGAGAGATAGGACGAGGAGGAAGAGCAACAAACACCGACGCCGGGCCACCTGGGCACGAGCAACGAGGGAGGAAAAAACAAGGAGGAACAGCAGCACGATCACGCGAGGAGCGCTGCCTACCTACGAGACAAGCGACGACGGGGCCTGCGCGCCGTGGCAAGCGACGCCGGGGAGGAAAGAGGGGAACTTAGGTCCTTCACTACTGTGGGGACGAGGAGAAGTCGGGGGCTGATACGGAGGGCAGAAAGACGTGGTGCAGATGCGCCTGCCGAAAGCGCTGCGAATACGCCATCAACAATCAAACATCAAAAAAAAAAGAGAGAGAATACATATACATATCCCAACACCATCTTCTGTCTTCCTTCCCCTCCTAGTGTCTTGCCCTGTTACGGCGAAAGCCGGCCGCTTCGCCGAGTAGTTTCACTTAAGGAATGTGGAATAGGCACGCGAAGAGGCGCAGACAACCGTGTTTACTGGCGAACGCCTCTGCGTTCTTCAAAGGAGAAGAGCCTCAAACCGGACCCTCACGCAGCGCCTCTGCACTCGAGGTAGCGCTTCCCCCACTGCTCCACGGTGTCGATCAACTTCTCCGAGTGGAAGGGTTTGGGGCACACCTCGTCGGCCCCGGCGGCCTGCATCGCCTGCTCGTGGCTGCTGCTGGCGTGACCCGACACCGACACGAGCGGCATGCGGGACCCTATCTGCTGCGCGGCCTCGAACGCGCGGATGTGGCCTATCAGCTCCACGCCGCACATGCGCGGCATCTCCTCGTCGATCAGCAGAATGTGGAAGGTGTCGTGACCGCCCGAGGAGTGGAACATGTCCAGCGCCTCCTTGCCGTCACTCGCCGTCCACACAGCGTGCCCACGACGTCGCAGGATGTACGAGAGTAGCCTGATGTTGATGGCGCTGTCGTCGACGATCAGCACGTTGAGCGCAGTCTCAGAAGTCGGCAGGTCGCTGTCCTTGGTTTGGCCGAGATTCGGAGCTACCTTGTCGCGCAGATTGGAGCGCTGGGGCAGCGGCAGCAGCACGCGGAACGTGCTGCCCTTGCCCTGCTCGCTCTCCACCTGGATGTCGCCGCCGTGGGCCTTGACGATGCTGCGCGTGAGCGCCAGCCCGAGTCCGGTGCTGCTCTCCCCGGCCGTGGGCCTCACGGACAAGCGCTGGAACGGCTGGAAGAGCTTGCCCATCTCCTCGCGCGGTATCCCGAGGCCGCGGTCGATGACCGAGATGTAGGCCGACCTCCTCTTCTCGGCGGGCTGGCCCTCGCAGCCCTCGAACACGGCCTCGGTCCGGCCGATGACGATGTCCACCGCGCTGTTGGGATGCGAGAACTTGATGGCGTTGGATAGGAGGTTGTTGAGGACCTGCTCGATCTTGACCGGATCGATGAGACAGTTTATGCCGCCGCGCACGCCTTGGTCGAACAGCCACTCGTCGTAGGGGACCACCGTGCCGGTCGGGCTGTGAGGGGCGGTCGCGTTGGCCAACGTCGCGGGCGGGGAGGCAGAGCCGCCGACGTCCACGCCCAAGCTCAGCTTGATCTTCTTGCGCCGGGCGAGGAGCGAGTTGGTCGCGACGACGCGGTGCACCAGCGCTGCGGCGTCGGTCAGCCGGCAGTCGAGGGCGACGGGCGCCTTGCCAAAGTCGTACTCGACCATCTGGAGCAGGTCGTCGACGAGGTGGTGCATGAACTGCGCGCACGAGTAGGCCGTGCTGGCCAGCTCCGACTGTGGGCTGGAGAGCGGCGTCTCCTCGTCATTGAGCAGAAGCTCGGAGCACATCATGACATTGGCCAGCGGCTGCCGAATGTCGTGGCTGACGGCGCTCAGGAATCGGCTCTTCTCCTCGTTCAGCCACGCGAGCTGCTTGTTCTGGCGGCGCATGGCAGTGAGGCTGAATCGCAGCTCGAGCTGGGCCACGACCTGCCTGGACAGCTGCCGTAGCGCGAGTACCTGCTTCTCGTCGAGCTGGCGGGGCTTCGTGTCGATAGCGCAGAGGCTGCCCAGCCTATGTCCGGCGGGGGTCACCAGCGGCGCGCCAGCGTAGAAGCGCAGGCCGTTCTTGACGAAGGGATTGGACGTGAAGCGCTCGTCCTCCAGGGTGTTGGGTACCACGAAGACCTCGTCCGACAGGATGGTGTAGCGGCAAAAGGTGTCCTCTTCGGGTATCACCGCCAGGTCCATGCCCAGGCGAGCCTTAACGAACACCCGCCTCGCGTCGCAATCGACAAACGTAACTGCATTGATTAAAAATAAAATTATTACAAAATAAGAAAATAGAATAAGGCACAACACGAGCAACGAGAACTGGGGGGGACATACCCAAAGCGACCGGAGTGTTGCATATGTTACTGGCAAGCTGTGCAATGTCATCAAAACATGATTCACTTGAGGACCAAGAAGGGAGATTAGATAAGCAGACAAGTCCGAACATGCACGTGGGCAGGAGCTACGCACGGTTCTGTGTCCAAAATGTTATACTTCAGCAGCTCTTGCTGACGCTCGTTTGATTGATCTTGGGACATGCAGCGGCTTTGGCAAGAGAAGACTTCTTTGTGCCTCCCGCTGTTTTTTGGCGGATTATGTACTGCCACCCACGTGGGGCTGTCATAGGGCGAGTGCGCCACTCTGCGCAGAGATCCTGCAGAACACCAACTAGCAAAGCTCCGGTACTGGCTGCTTCAACCTTGCGATTTTTTGCCGTTTGCGCTGGAAAATAGGAGTTGAGGATGCCACGAGGATTTGCAAAATGGATAACTGATTCTCAAACTTACAGCATCACATAAGGAAGACAGTAAAAGCGTCTTTGGTTTCGCAGATTCTTTTGGAATGTCGAATATGTGATCTATATTACTGAATATCATTTTGTCATTGGGTGGGGCACAGCAACCGCAAGCTTGGGGACGGGGTTGGTGTGGTTCGGCGCGCACTTCTTTTGACCAGTAGCCGCAGTAAAGAGAGAGGAGCGTGGCCATCACAATGGGGTTCTTCAAGGTGACTGCCGCCGTGTGCAAGCAATGCAACACAGCCAACTTCCTCGGCTGCCGAGAGCACCGCTGCCTGCTTACCCGCGTATATGCCAACGATGAGGTACTTCACCCCCCCCCCCTCTAGCTGCAGCTACAAGGCGAGGGTATTAGGCGACTCACTCTCTTTCCATCGGCTACAGGTCCATACTGCGTGTAACAACAAGAAGTGCACCACCAACTCGTACGCATCAAAGTTTCCCTGCATTTCGTGCAAGGGCACGGTTCACGACGTCTACAGGTGCGCTTCTTGTTTACCGGTCAAGACGGCGATTAATATTTTAATTTATTTAATAGTTTAGGTTTAATGTGTAAAGAAAGACTGTAGTTGACCTTATGGCTTGACCTCCACTGTGGGCTCAGGCTAACGGTGTTGAAGCTGGAGATCAACAACGTGCTCGCTGCCTTCCACAGGAGCGCGGGTGGCAAGGCCCTCGCTGGCGTACGCACGCCACTAGCTCCGACTTCATTTGCCTTATCTTACACGGCCCATGTCCGTTTCTCTCTCTCTCTCTCTCTCTCTTCATATGTGTGGCGTGTTGGCGCGCACAGATGTGCATGGACTCGTCCCTGTTTGTGTGCATGGAGTGCTCGTGCATGTCGTTCCCAGTCTTCCGCCAGCGGCTCTGTGGGCTCGATCAGCAGGGCCAGCTGCTCGACGGCGACGACCAGCCGGTCGACCTCGCGCCATGGAAGCCCAAGCTGCCCCACTGCGACAAGAAATGTCCGGGCATCAAGTGCCACCTGTTCGCACGCATCGACGTGCGCCTCGACTATGGCGAGCTCGTATTCTTGCAGGACATGCTCAAGTAACCACGCACCCATCGCTACCTATATATTTAGTTATTTGTTTTTTGTTATTTGTTTTCATTTTTCGTGTATATAATTCTTGAATTTTATGGCATTTATTTATTTTTGATTAGGAAGGAGAAGGACGGCAAGTGGAAGGGGTTCTTCTTCGAGGGCAAGCACGGCTCGGAGAAGCGGGAGTTCATCCCCCTGTCGCCGCCCACGGAGCCCTTCAAGGGCGGACCGCTTCACTGCCCCGAGGCCCCGTCCTCCCGCATCTACCCCATCGCCATCGGTACGACAGCGCGACCGACCGTTCCTCCCTGTCGCCCGCGCACACGCAGGGCCCCAGTCCTGACGCCCCCGCCTGCAGGCGTGTGCAAGTGTTGCACGTACGTGACCTTTGCCCACTGCATACGTCACGGGAAGCTCCTCACCAAGGCGCAAGTCAACGAGGACCCGCTCTCCGTCGTCGTCTGTACGTCCTGTGTATGCGTGCGTGCGTGCGTGCGTGCGTGCGTGCGTGCGCGTTGTTCAGTGGCTGATTGCATGCGTGCGTGCGACTGTGGCTGTGTAAAGCGTGCGACGTCGCCGGTTGCCTGGCGGACACGGTGAAGCACCGGGTCAAATGCCTGGTGCGCCGCGGGGACATCGACTGGATGCACGTCCTGCTGGGCAAGAACGAGGCGGCCTATCTCAAGCAGGCCTGGTACGGCCGCGGGCTCCACTACCACAGCACCCTCGCTTTCCCGACCCGGTGTGCCCCCTCCCCCCAATATTTTCGGCCTGTCGGCCATTTGTTCGGGTTGCCTGGCCCTGGCGGCTCACCGTTGATGTTTGTGGCGGGTCCCTATATGCGCAGACTGCTGATGTGTCGGGATTGCAAGAGCGTGAGCTTCCCGGGCGTGGATGGCCGGATCTGCGAGCGCAACAAGGCCGGAGTCCTGATGGCGGACCGCAGGGACACCACGGGGCTCAACGTGCGCAGCTTCAAGTTCTCGCACACCCACGTCGCCGGTACCGACCATGCCATTTCCCGTTGCGTCTATGCTAAGCGCTCATAAGCCACGCGCGCACGCACGATCACTCCAGGTTGCCCCAACCTCGGCAGCGAGAATGGACTGTTCGCGCGGGACATCACGCTCCTGGGCGATGAGATCGAGCTCCTGCAGCGATACCTCCCCAACTCGGCGATCGGCAGCTGGAGCGAGGAGGTCCTTCGAATCCGCGATGTTGTAGACACGAAGCTCGGGTCGTCTTCCTCCTCCTCCGCCTCTGGACGCGCAGACTGGAACGGTTCGTCTAGCTCAGCCCCGTGCGTGAGCGAGTGCGCGTTTGTGTGCGATCTCACCTCCACCTCCACCCACCCTCTAATACGTCTAGACGTGGACGCGCCGCCGCCGATGCAGCCCGACTGCTCGAAGGTGTACCCGCTCCCCTCCTCCGCGTCGCAGGTGCAGCTCGGCTCCGGGCCGTCGGGCGCGTCGCCCTACCCGACCGGCATGCCGGCGCCCGGCACGATCCTCATCGACCCGGCGACCGGCGCGCCCGTGGTGGTGGGCGCCTACCCGCAGCAGTTTGCCTACATGGCCCCGCAGCAGTCGCCCTACCCGACCCTGCCCTACGGCATGCCTCCGCCGCAGGACCACGCGGCCGCCGGTGGCTACGCCACGATGCGGCCGACTGGCTCGGGCTACCCGACGGCGGACTTCGCGTCAATGTCGCTGGCCTCGTCGTCTTCGGCGTCGGCATCGCTCGGCGGAGGCTCTCCCCTGTATCCGACCATCCCGCGCCACAACCCGGCCTTCCCTCCCGCTGGGGCGCCCTACGCGCAGCAGCCCCTCCCACCCCAATAGGCCAATTGGGGATTGATGTGGTGGGTTTGGAGTCATGGAATTCAAGCTTTTTTTATGGAGAGCATCAAATATTGATGGTTGTAGAAGGAGAGTAGTGGAAGGAGAAGAGAAGGGTTTGGGGGCTTAGATGTGGCGCAGCTCGGTGCCCTGGCGCACTTCGGCGAGGAAGCCCTCCTTGTTCCACGTCTTGAGGCTCACGTCGTCCCCGATGGCCGGCTTGATCTTGTCGCTTGTCTCGACGTGCTTAAGCTCCACTCCGCCCTGCCTCACCGCGTCAAGCAGCTTGACCTTGTTGAGACCAGTGCCGATCGGGTTGACCTCGTGCTTGGCGTCGGCGAAGAACAGCTCGGGGCGAGCCTTGTCCTCAGTTTCGACATGCTTGAGGATCTTGTGCTCGATGCCGATCTGCCTCAGAACCTCGCCGCGCTGAGCCTGGGACGCGCTGACCCTGCGCAAGAGGTCGAGCCTCGGGGCCGAGCGGTCGCGCTTGTCCTCGGCCTTCACGCTGGCGAGGCGGCCGACGTTGTCGCCACGCCTGATGTCAACCCACAGGTCTGCCCACTTCTCGGTGCGCTTGAGCTTGAACTCGTCGTTCTTGTCGGCGTTGAGCTTGATGGAGCGCATGAGGCCTTTCTCGACGGTGTTCACGTGCACCAACGGCTTGGTGGTCTTGCAGTGGCGAATCTCGTCGAGGAGGGCAGCCTTGTTCCAATGCTTGAGCTCGAACTGCTGCCACTTGAACAGCTCATTGACCTCATTCCTCTCCCGCACTTCGATATGTCGCAGACGGCCGGTCGAACTCATGCGCGCTACGCCGCCGCAGCGCAAGAGCTCGGCCATCAGGGCCTCGCGCTGCAGGAGGAGCTCGGTGACCTGTGCGGCGGTCAGCTCGGGAAGGCCGCGCTGATGCTTGAGCTCGGCCTGGGCCCTGAGGCTCTGCTGGCGACCGTCGGTCTCGAGGTCGGGCTTGTGGAGGAGGTGGCCAACCTTTTGCTTGACCCCGCCGACCAGCTTGTCCTTGACGCCCTCGAGGGTGAGCTTGGCGTCGTCAAGCTTGTGCTTGGTCTTGTTGGCGAGAAGGTCCATCTTGTTAGAGCGGTTGTCGGTGTTGGTAGCCATGTTGGTGTTGATGTTGGTAAGTTAAGGTTTGGTTGTTGTTATCGAAGTTGATGATGGACGAACAGAGCCAAGGGCTCCTTTTATAAATGGTGAGCTCGCGTTGGTCATCCGGAGGCTGGCAAGAGTCGATGATAGCTGACGGAATAGTCATCGCAGTCGCAGTATGCCCCTGAACAATTTGCTCTCGAGGTTCTGTGCGTGCGGCGAGGTGAGATGCAAATCATGTTTTGCGGACTATTCCAGACGAAATTTCCTTTTATCTTCCACGCACCGTTTATTAACAGAGGCACATGTTACAAGCCGCTTGGCGCGACCGGTACTTAGTGGAATCCGGGCTGGTGATGATGGTGGACGTACTGCGGCTGCGCAGCAACTACGGTGTACGTGCGGCGGCGGCGTGCCCGTATGCAGAGACCAACGCACGCTCCGCATCCGCCGAGGATGACGACGACGACGGCGACAATGATCAGGATGGCGCCTGTGCTCAGGGCTGAGAAAAATGGGAGTTGTAAGAAACCACACAATTCATAAGCTGAAGCAGAGTAAGGGTCGCCGTACAGCAGCTTGAGGACTCACACAAAACTCCGCCGAAGGTACAGGTGCAGTCGTACTGATCAAAATGACGACAATAAGCCAAGTGGTTGAGACAAGGGAGAAGTCCGGGGGGGGGGCATACGTTGCAAATGAAGTTGTCGGAGCGGCCGACCACGCATTCGCAATAGTCCTTGCTCTTGATGTCTGGATACTTGTAGGGGCAGTCGGAGTTGTCGTTGGCTCTGATGGTCATTGCATCATTGGCGCCATTGTCAACCGAAGTCACTGCCGGGCCAAGGGTCGAGGCAGCCGGGCTTCCGTTGTGGTCGCCGGTGAGTGGAGAGAGGAGGAGCGAAAGAGCAATGAACACTGACGCCAAGCCCTGCATGTTGTTTGCTTCGTTGTTGATGAGTTGGGAAGGATGAAGGAGTCGGTAAAGGCAGTTAATTGCAACCGCACAGGTAATTGAGCGCAGCGCTTCCCCTTTGCTCACCGAAGTGCCCGAAGACTACGCGAGGGAAAATCCTCCGCTGCTTGCTAATTGGCAAGCAACTCCAACTCCGGTGGCACGCAATACCGTTTTTGGTTTCGTAACTTTTAAAAATAAAAAACCCTTGTAGTTCCTGTGCTGCCTCGTTTTTATTGCCTTTTTTGGCCTACGCGCGCTTCATCTTGCCTGTTGTCTTCTTCGGAGCGGGCTGGCCGCTTGCGGAAAGGTGTGACCTGGGGCGCTTGCGGGCGGTAAGTAGCGCGTGGAGACGCCGCACGAGGCAGGCGACCAGCACGATGAGCGTGAGGACGAGGAAGAGGAGGAAGTAGACGGCGCCCACGCCAAAGGCAAAGTAGCGGCACACGAACGTCACGCACTCATGGAGCTCCTCCACCTGCGCCAGGGGCACGAAGTGGCGCCATCGCTGCTGGCTCTCTGCGCAGCTCCGCGCACGGGCAAGGTGAGACCTCGCCGTCCGCAGCAAACAACACAATCTCCAGCGCACCTTCGCCACCGTGAAGCGAGTCGAGCTTAGGCATGTCGTGCCCCATTTGTTGCCAGACCGCATAGGCTACGTCGGGTCTGTCGGTGATGAGTCCGTCAATGCCTGGAGCCGTAACATATATAAAGGGCAGAGTGAGCTGCTTTGGGTGTTTGGCAGAGCGTGGGCGTAGGTTTGGGTGGGAGCGTCAAGGCTCACCTTTGGCGAGCAGTCGTTTCATATAGCGTGCGTCGTTGACCACCCAGTACTGCACTTTGGCGCCGATGGCGTGCAGGTAGTCGATCATCTCCTCGCCCTCCATCGGGAAGTCGCCCACGACTAGGCGTCGCGACAACGCACAACAGACAACGTGGCCCCAAGTCAATGGTGTGCTCGCTCGCACACGAGAGAGAGAGAGAGCTTCTGTTGAAGCAATAGAAAACAGGCGGGCCATACTTGTCGGGAGCTGGTAGACTTCAGCTCGAGGCAGGGCGAGGCCGAGGTAGTAGTCGAGAGTGTGGGCCCCGGCCCCGAGGAGTATCTGCAACCGGTGCAGCGGGTCAGGACCGCCGCCCGAGCCACCAGGGCCAGGGAAAAGAAGGAGTGTTGGGGGGGGGGGCGAGTTCGAAGAGCTCTCTACCTTGATGCGCATATTGGTGGCCTCGGTCTCGCAGGCGGCCGTGGCGATGGCGCCCTGCGTTATGTTGCGAAAGTGGTCGATGACGTCGCAGTACCGGCTGGCGACCACGAACCGGGACGAGTAGCGCGGTTGCCGCTGCAGGTGTTGCCACGTCAGCTCGGCCGCGAGCCGTTCGCGGTCCTTGATCTCGACGTTGATCCACTCGTCGGGGAACGTGTCCAGGAACTCGTCGAACGTGGGCACGCGCAGGGGCTGCGGGCCGGCGACGCCGCCGCCGCGGTAGGGATAGGAGAGGCCGCCGTCGTGCGTGTAGCGGTAGCCGGCGTCGAGCGCGAGTATCTGCTCGAGGGTCTTGTGTCGCACGAGGCCGTGGCCGTCGGTCGTGCGGTTCACGTTCTCATCGTGGAACACCACCAGCCTATCGTCGGCCGTGAGCCGCACGTCCATCTCGAGCACGTCGGCGCCAAGCCGGAGCGCCGAGTGGAACGCGGGCAGCGTGTTCTCTGCACAGGGCGTTGGTTGGGTAGGCCGTCGACGGCGAGTTAACACCACAACCACAACAACAAGGAAAGTCACAACAAAAGGGAGTGGAATGAGGGGGTGGTGTGCCTGGGTTGAGGTAGCGCGAGCCCCGGTGGGAGAGGATGAGGGGTCGCTTGGCCTGGTAGAGCCAGCTGTCGGAGGCGGCAGAGGAGGCCACGGCGGCTGCGGCAAGCAGCAGCACAAAGGCAACGGCAAGCGGAGGCAGCAGAAAGCGATTGGGAGTCATTGTGAAACACCACTACATGCACGGTGGTGCTAGCAAATGAAAAATCTTGATGCGAAGCTGCAGCAATTGAATCGTGAATTATGCACAGGCACGAGAAGGCTGCCCAGGTGATCCCGCCAGTGCTGGGTTCTCTTTTATTTCTTGTTAATTTTATATTTTAATTTTTTGTTTTCTGCTTGTTAAATAAAAGTTTTTTGTTGGTTGTTCAAATGTTTATGTACACAACCAGACAGAACAAGAAGAAGAAGAAGATAAAAGCTTACATCCATATGGATTCCCCCAGCCCGCCAGGTATGTGTTCCACTCCTCGTCGGGCGCCATGTGTTACGGGCGAAGGCCGCTTACACGTGCTTGAGCTCGGTGCCCTGGCGGACCTCGGCGAGGAAGCCCTGCTTGTCCCACCTCTTGAGGTGGAGGTCCTTTTCGATCATGGGCTCGGACTTGTCCTTGGTCTGGACGTGCTTGGCGTTAGCCTTGAAGCCCTTCCTCACCTCATCCAGCAGCGGTCCCTTCTCGAACTTGTGGACGTGGACGTTCTTGTCGAAGTAGAGGTTGGGCTTGGTCTTGTCCTTGGTCTCGACGTGCCTCAGCCTGGGTGGCGCCATAACCTCCCTGAGAAGGACGTCGTGTTGCTGGTGTGCGAACTTGAGGCTCTTGAAGAGGTCGAGCCTGGGCGCAGATCGGTCACGAATGTCCTTCGAGTTGACGCGTCTCAGGCGGCGCAGGGCGTCGCCCCGCTTGATCTCGTCGAACACGTTCTTGTGCTGGTCGCGCTTGAGGCGGAAGTCGTCCTTGGTGAGCTTGATGGAGCGCATGAGGCCCTTCTCGACGGTGTTGGCGTGCACCAGCGGCTTCATGGTCTTCCTCTCGCGGATCTGGTTGAGGAGCGGCTTGATGTCAATCCTCTTGAGGTTGAACTGCTGCCATGACTCGCCCTGTCCCTTGGCCGAGAAGAGCTTCCTCACGTTGGGCTCTCGTGTCTCGACGTGGCGCAGGAGAAGCTCGCGCTCGACGCCACCCAGGCGCTCGAGCTCGGACAAGACGGCCTGGCGCTTGATGAGCGTGTCGGGGTCGATCCTAACCACGGCCTCCTCTTCCTCGCCCAGCCTGCCCTTACCCTTCTCGCGCTGCTCGCGGCCGCGGTCGCCCATGGCGCGTTGCTGGGCCATGGCCGCCTTGAGCTCGGCCTCGCCCTTCTCCTTCTGCTTGTGGCCCTCCTTCTCCATCTGCTCGATGCCGAGAAGGACTCCGACGGTTTCCTTGACGCCACCAACGAGCTTGTCCTTGTATCCCGTTACGGTAGAGATATCCTCCTGCTTGAGCTGTTGCTTCGACATGTTGTATAGCGGGTAGAGCCGATGATGGGGATGGTGATGGCGGTGTGTGGTTTAGTTTTGAGAGAGAATGAGGCCAGGAGCTGCATTTATACCCAGGGCCCGAGCCAGCCCATGGGCTGCCATGAAGGGACACACGAAGACCTGTACCTGACGCTGTGCCATACCCTTTCTCGCGCGGAAGGTCACGTCTTTTTCAGCTCTTTGCCGCAGTGCCGCTGTAAGCCCGTGATTTGCGTCCGAATTTTGGTTGGTCAATCTTTTATTCGTCTTTTTGTCGACGGCACAAACCGGAGAAATTACCTCCTGCTCGCTGCCCCTTCGGTGGAAAGCCGTTGCGTTCTCAGTCTTTCCCGTCGCATTTCTTTACGGTGCGGTAGGTGAGCGAGACTCGTCGGCCGCGTGGCGTAGCCCTGCCCGCCACCATATCCGACCTCTTGGGTTCGATCCCGTGCTGCCACCCGTATCTGTCGGGTGTGTGTGTGTGTGTGTGTTGTGTTACGTTGCGTGACACACCACTCGATCCGAGCCCATCGGCCTCGGGAAGAGCAAGGAGAGAAGACATGCCTGGCATGGCCTTGAAGGACGACGAGAGAGCGTGGGCGCAGAACAACGGGAACTGTCTCACCGGTCTGAAGGCTGGTGAAGTTCATCACGCAAGAGGACAGCATGGAGAGCGACACCACACAAGGCCCGAAGCAGTGGGTCTTGTCAATGTGGGGGTTGATGCCCTGCCCGGGCGTGTACTCTGGAAAGGGGATCGGGTGAGTGGGCGAGCTAGCCAGAGCGCGGCGGTATTGTGGCACGAACCGTTGATGATGAGCTGGTCAAACTGAGGGAGCCCCCGCTGTTGCAACTTCTCGATAATTTGTAGAGCGAAGGCGGGCAGCTCGATGGGCGTCGACGTATCGACGTCCTGTTGGGAGTAGTTGAACTCGTAGCCATAGTGTTGGGTGCGTCTGCCATTCTCGAGGCCTCAGCGTAACACAAGCACTCATTCTCCGTGCAGTTAATGCAGGGGCGTACCGGTGAAGCTTGTCACTCCATTCTTGAGCGTCGATGGCTTGGATGAGGGCGCGCTCCTCATCAGGAGTGATGAAGTCTTCGATGTACTCCAGGCCCGGCGGCAACGCTACTGCTGGTGGAGTTGCACTCGAAGAGGAGGATGATGACGATGAAGTGGTATACGACAAGGCCGGCGGGGGAGCAGATTCCGGACCGGTGGCAGCGGCCGCCCAGCCTATGGGTATTCAAGATAAGCAACTGTAGCATGTAAATGACCGGTTAGTGTGGCGGACCTCGCTGCGGCTTTGTCGTGGTGCTGCCGCGTCCCCTGGCACTGCTCGGTTTGCCTCCGCGGAGGCCAGGCTGTATCCGTTGGTTGCGACTCATGAGGCCTCCCAAGCTACCTGAATTGATCTTGTTTGGGTGAGTGGCAAGAAAGCAGACCCTTTAGCTTTCTTGTTCGAGGTATTTTCTTAGAGGCCAAAAAAGATTAACTGAAAAGAAAAATAGAACAAAAATTATAAAAAGTCGGTAAACACAAGAGGGAAGAGGTAAACCATGGCGGACATGAAGGAGCTGATACGGAAGAGGCTTGGTCTGGCAGGGGGTGCCACGACAAAGGCCGCCTCGCCAAGCCAAGAGCCAAAGAAGAAGGCAACACAGAATTTCGTTAAAGATGAAGATTTGGAGGAGGGGCCGGGCATGCAGGACAGCGATAGCGAGGGACCACGACACGACGAAGAGGAAGACGAAACGCAGCCGTCGGTGTGCGACTGTGGCAAATGCCAGGAGTTCGTGCCGGCGAAGCGACCAACACAACAGCCATCCCAAACAAGGGGGCGAGGAAGAGGGAACGGCGGCAGGGGACGGGGAGGACCAGTAGGACGAGGAGGCAATCCGTGGGGCACCTCGTCACACGGCAAGCCTCCGGCGAAGGAGGAGTCAGAGGACGAGGAGGAGGACGAACAACCAGCTCACGGCTCTACTGCCTGCGCAGCGTGTGGCTGCGATTTGATCAAGCATGTACTGCCAGGGCAGCTGGAAGATGAGGACGGGTTTGAAGACGAAGACTATGACCCCGTCTACGGTGAACACGACTGAGACGATGTAAACACAAGTAAAAAGATATATCTTTCTCGTTACCAAAATTGGCAGCATTCTTGGCCACTATTACGTGAATGGTTGAGAAATTTCTTGTACTGCCGACGATTGCCGAGTCGACGCTCCACCAGAGACAACCAAAACGGGCCACGGGCGCGCTTATTTTTGAAGATAAGGCAGCACATTTCGAGTGATCGACCCATCGACTACCCACACGAACAGCGACCACTCCTTCTGCCTCTTCATGAGTAGTATAGGCAATTAAAGCCAGCCCCTTTCCTCTGCATTTCCTCCTCTTCATTTCGCTCTACTCTCTTTTCTTTTAATTTAGATTATACGAACCAATTGGCACCTCTACTCCTTCACGTGGACGATTACGTTGGAAGTCTCAACAAGGCGAAGGCGGTCGATCGATTCGTAATTTTACTGGTGGGAGACGACGTCATTCCACCTTTCCTTCATTTCATTCCATAATTATCATTATTCATTCATCTCTGTTCATAGTATCGCACATCTACCAACCCATTAGCAACACAACATGGCAACACCCAAAGATGACTTGCTCTCTCCCGATCGAACTGCCCCAGCGCTCTCCAAGGTGAAGAGGAAATCATCTCTCGCCTCTTCACTAAGCTCGATCAACCCCATGAGTAAGATGAAGGCGCGAAACAGCAACAACAATAAGATTTCGGCCTCGCCCCCCAGCACATCGCCCAACGAGGTCCTCCTGGGTACCAACTGGGGCAACATCTCACGCCATCTCTCCAAATCGTACGAGGACATGCCGCATGGCGGGGCCGGCGACCCCCAACCTGACCTCACGCTCGCCGATTACTCCTCCAACTCCTTCGACGACTACATCGACCTCCAGCGCCGGGAGAAGGAGAGCAAGCGCAGGGAGAAGGAGGAGAAGGAGGCCAAGAAGCGCGCCAAGGAGGAGGAGAAGCGCAAGAAGAAGGGCGACAAGGCCGAGGCCAAGAAGGAGCGCGAGCGCGAGAAGGAGCGCGAGAAGCAGGACGAGGCCGAAGAGTGGGAGCGCAGCGGCGAGCACCAGCACCAGAACCAGCAGGCCGACCAGGAGGTGCGCGAGAAGACCGAGCGCGAGAGGGAGAGGGAGCGCAAGAAGCGAGAGAGAATCGCGTCGTCGCTGGCCCGCATCGGCAAGGGAGCAGCCGTCCCCGCGGAGGAGATCGGGCAGACCTTTGCGCGCGGCGCCGAGAGCGAAGACGAGACGCTGAGCGTCGGCAAGAGGCGCGACCGCGACCCCGTCGCCGTCGTCGTTCCCATCGCCGCCGCCGGTCTCCGAAGCAGCGACGAGCCGCCGCCTCCGACGGCCAAGGAGGGCAAGAAGAAGAAGGAGAAAGAGAAGGTGGAGCGTGAGCCCGAGCAGCAGCCGCAGCACAACGAGAGGGAAGACCAGGTCACGTTCGACCAGAAGAGCGAAAGGAAAGAGTCGAAGAAAAAGAAGGAGAGGGACAAAGAAGAAGCGCAGCCGCCGCAGCCAAAGGCGGAGGACGACGAGGACAAGAGCGGCGGAAGCGACAAGGAGCGAGAAAAGCGGCGCGAGGTGCGCAAGAACGTCTCGCCCAGCGAGGAGAGGCGCAAGCGCGAGAGGCGCGAGGAGAAGGCCGCAGCCGCGGCAGCGGCGGTGGCAGCGGGCAAGGCCGAGCGGGAGAAGGAACACGGCGGCGGAGGAGGAGGAGCGGGGAGCGATGGCGAGGCGCCACCG
>JANDJZ010000809.1:0-22286 GCA_027943245.1 Acanthamoeba sp. SK_2022b | reverse complement strand
GCAAATCGCCCTGCCAGCACCGTCGGCCAGATATCAGCATCTCACGATTAAACAAAAGAAAATTCGACAAAGAGGAAACTGCACACACGAGGAGGACACTTACCTCGTAGATGCTGCATCGCGTCGTGCACACCGCCCGAGTGTAGATGCCGGCACGGGGTTTGCGTAGCAGGTTTTCTTTGTCGCAGTCAAGGTTTTCCTTTGATTTTCTTGCGATGTCCGTTGTGGATTGACAGAGGGCTGGGGGTAAAAACTGGGAATGTGGTCCCGCCAAAACGTACACCGCAAGCACGGCTCGCGCACATCGAGAAACTCTGCTCGTGCAAATTAGGCCGTTGAGCTGTCGATTGATCGATCGAGGCAGGTTGAGTGTTTTCAGCGGGCGCCTGGAGAGGAGGAGTTTGCGGTATAGTGGCCCCCTCCCCTCCTTTTCTCCATTTTCCATCGATGTTCTAAGAATTGGAGAGGCTTGGGCTCGGGGCTGACTATTTCGCTACCTCTACCTGCAAATCTCCCTTCCCCTCCCCTGCTCTGCTCGCAGTCGGCATCGTTGAGAGAAGACCATGACGACCCGGGACACGCACGAGCTGGAGGAAGCGGGCCAGAAGGTCTCGCTAGAGACGCTCAAAGAATCGCTGCGAGCAAACAAGGGCAACCCTGATTCGAAGAAGCCCGTCGTGCTGGTGCGTATTGGGGACAAGGTGATCGAGGTAGGAATCGAAGTCTTCCTGGACAGCGTAGAGGATGAGTACATCGATCAAGCGTGCAAAGCGGCCAAGATCAGCGACGGCCGCGGGGCCAAGCCCCGCCTCTACGAGGCCATCAAGGACATGGGTCTCGACAAGTTCCTCGGCTCGTGCCCCGTGGCGCTCCTCAAGGAGTTCTGCCGCATACTGCTGCTCGAGGAGGGCACCCGCGACTCCATGGCCCAGCAGATCACCGACGAAATCATGCTCACCGGCACCAAGAGATTCTTCCACTCCCTCACGCCCCCTCTCCTCAAGAAATGGTGCGAGCAGCTCGACCTCAAGACCAACGGCACCAAGAAGGTCCTCGTTGAGCGCCTCATGGTATGGCACTCCCCCGCCTTCGCTTCTCTCTTTCTCTCTCTTCTCCAGTGAGATTCTCTATCTCTCTTTCGCGGTGGCCTTCTCTTCTCTTCTCCTCTCTCTCTCTCTCTATTGTTGCCCTGGACAACTGCGCGATCTCGCAGTCACCGTTCTCGCTCACCCCACGCAGCTCGCTTTGCTACATCTGTTCTAACGCGCGACTGCTCTCTCTCTCTCTCTCTCTCGCTGTGTGTGTGTGCACCAGGTGCACATTTTCGAGCTGGAACCGCTGGAGGAGATCGAAGAGGAGACGGGCGAGAAGAAGTCTTCAAAGAAGAAGAGCTCGTCGTCGTCGTCATCGTCGTCGAACGCCACTTCAAGCTCGAGCTCGAGCAGGAAGCAGCAGGCGGCCAAGGAGAAGAAGGAGGAGCGGGAGCGAGAGAAGGAGAAGGAGAGAAAGGAAAAGGAGAAAGAGAAAGAGAAAGAAAAGGAAAAGGAGAGGAAGGAGAAGGAGCGCCGGGAGAAGGAGGAGAAGGCCAAGAAGGAGGCCGAGGCCGAGGAGGACGAGATGGACGAGGAGTCGCCCGAGGAGAGGGAGGGTGGACGAGGCCGCGCCAAGTACGTCGCGCCACCACTATCCACCATCAAGAAGGGTACGCCGGCCACTCTACTCTACTCCACTCCTCTCCACCCCGCCCACACGCGCACGCGCGCACACCGCTCCGTGCTGGGCCCGAGATCTGTCGTGCGTGCGTGCCTGCGGCACAGTGGAAGAGAAATGGGGGGCTTGCTGACCATTGTCCCTCACGCGTGCCAACGTCGTCGTCGTCGTCGCGTGGGCCGTGCAGGGATGACGCGAGAGGACCTGCACAACTTATTTAACCTCACCGATCTCCAAAAGTATTGCAAGAAGGAAGGACTTTCCTCAACTGGTACACGTCTTCACCCTCTCTCTCTCTCTCTCTTTCACCACACACACACACACACACACACACACACACACACACACACACACACACGGCATGTGTGCGTGCTGACGTGGCGAGTGGTGGGTGGATGGCAGGCAAGAAGCCGATTTTGATCAAGAGGATAATCGCGTACCTGGAGACGGGGCTCAAAGAGGAGCCCGGGAAGAAGGGCGCGAAGAAGAAGGGCAAGGGCGGGTCCAAGCGGAGGAGGAGCGGCGCGGAGGCGGACGCCGATGCCAACAACAACGGCAACAACAGGGACGACGAGGAGGGCGGCGATGCCAGGGAGGAGGAGGCCGGCGACCCGGACGAGCAGCAGGGGCCCGCCAAGAGGCCCAAGCTCGAGGACGGGGACAACGGCCACGACGCCGAACACGGAGGAGCAGACGCGAGGGAGGAGGGCAGGGAGAGGACGGGCGACGACGGCCAACAACAACAACAGCAGGAGGAGAAGCAGGAAGAGGAGAAAGCCAAGGCCGGCGTTGAGCGAATGGACGCCTCCGCAGAGCAGCCAAACAGCGAAGCGGCGGCAGAGGCGGAGGCGGGGACGAGCCAGGGCTGAGCTCTCCTGTGCAGCCCACCGAGACTGCAGCACAGCCAACTCATCTTGCGGCAAGCGGAGATGTACGGCCCTTCTGCTCGCCCCCCCTCTTTTGCGCGTGTGCGGTGGCAGCTTGTGTGTACTAAATGACCTCTCTCTCTCTCTCTCTTCTGGTTGCAGATAATAGGGCGCCTCTGCGATGTTAGATTGTAAGGAGCGGAGCAGGAGAGGGAGGGGGGAGGGGAGGGGAGGGGAGGAGAAGCATCGTAGGTGGCGGCGGGGGGAGGGGAAGACGATGCGTGATGGATTCCACACAAGTGTGAATAGGAGAAGGAGGAGGTACGCAGGCTGCTGGTGCTTGTTGGGATTGGCCCCAAATAAATCTTACCCACAATCTTACACCTCACATACATTCTCTGCTGCTCTGCTCTGCTCTGTATGTACATGAAACGTGACGACTCCTCTATCCCCAGCTCAATCCTCCAAGTCCAAGTCATATCTGGACGACGTGGTGGTGATGAGGTCAAAAGAGAGTAGAGGACAACGTTTGGATTTTGGTGGGGGGGGGGTTACCGTTTGTAGAGGTCGCGGGTGAGGAGTCCTTCGATGGTGGCCAGACGGCCCATGAGGGCTTGCGCCACGTCCTTGAGCTCGTTGTAGTCGTGCACCCGTTCCATGTGCGCGCCTATCTCCTTGTCGTAGGCCCTGTCCCCCCAAAGCAGGTCAGCCACCTTTCTCCCCTTGTGCTGTGCGTGTAGAGCGCGTTCTTACGTTTCTTTGGATGCGTGCTGGGCGATCTGTGCGTCGAGCTCCTGCAGACGACTTCGCAGGGCAGCAAGCTCGGCCGCCTTCTCCGTGTCCGCGTGGCTGGCGGTCATGGTCGGGTGCCAGTAGAGGCGCAGCTCGTCCTCTCCAAACGTCACGACCTCACTACATCTGTGCAGATCACAGAAGATTAAGCGGTTATGGATTTGGGGGGGGGGGGTGAAGGTTCATACAGCTGGTGAGCAAGTACTGCACTGGCTAGGACTTGCTGGCACTCAGCAAGGGAGAGCGAGCGACCTTGCACAACCTCCTCCACCGTGCAGGGGCGTCCAGCCTCTTGCACAAACGCTACCACGCCCTCTTGTGTGTCCATATCCTTCGAGTCATCTTGGACTTCCGGAAAGGGCCCTCGGAGGTACCTTGTGGCGACGCGCAAGGCACGTAGGGGCAAAAGGATTGGGCGCCGCCCGGAATCGAACCGGGGCCTCTCGCACCCTAAGCGAGAATTTTACCACTTAACTACGGCGCCTTCTTAAAAAATTGCAAATTCATTAGTTAGTATATTTATATATTTATTTTATCTTATTTCAGTTCCCGGACGCTGCTCGATAGTTGACGGTCCAAGGACATGGTGTCACCTCTTCTTACACAGTTGAGATAGTTGTTTGCTTTTACCAGTTCCATCTTGAGTAATACAGCTAGAATGTGGCAGAGAAAAGGCGCCAAAGCTGGTGACCCGTTGAAAAAAAAGATATTAAAAATTATTAACGAGAAAGGACGGAAGAAGAGCGCACAGAAAGATGGAGGCCAAACCGCCATACGAAGGTCGGCAAGAGGATGCGAGCGCATCGCCAGCGATTGGGGTAGCGGAGCTGGAGCAGCAAGTGCAGCAGCTCGAATGTATTGTGGCGGGGCTCGTGGAGGAGGTGCGCGTGCTGCACCGTCTGCGCCGCCGCGACCAGCGCCGGCTGCGCCAACTGGCCCTGCGGACCGGTGCGCGTGGCCCACGACTGGGCCGCAGCGACGACGACGAGCCGTCAGAGAAGGACACCGAGCAGCACGAGGGCGAGAAGGAGGAGATAGAAGCAGAACCTAAAGACAGCGAAAGCTGTACCAGTACAACTACGACTACCGCCATGGACCCGCAGCCCTTCTTTGTCTTTGACACGGGCGACTCCTGGCACTCGTCCCCAGAGGAGGCGGCGGCGCCGCTGCCGCCCACCACCGGTGACCACGCCGACGACTACCCCAGCGCGGGCAGCCCGCACGCCGCCCGCGCCCACAGCCCGGCAGACGTGTGTCATCCTCGCCCTGGCGGAGGAGAAGACGGCGGCCACCCTGCAGGGGCCGACGACCGTTTCGCGCCGTCGCGTTGCGTGCGGCAGCCGAGCCCCTCCTCTCTCGATCCCCTCCTGCCCAGTGGCTTCTTTGACGAGAGCGACGAGAGCGGCGGGGAAGGCGCCGACGCCACGCCCGATCTCGACGACGACGATAGCACACAGCCCGAGCACGACCGTAGGGCCATGCCCAAAACGACTACGGCGGCCGCAGCAGAAGAAGCCACCGAGCCAGCGCCGACCGCCACGAGCGCCGACGGCGGCGGTGAAGCAGACGAGGGGGAGGATGAGGAGGAGGGGATAGAACAGGAGGAGGAGGAGGAGGAAGAGGAGGAGGATGAGGAAGAGGAGGAGGAGGAGAAGGAGGAAGGGGAGGAGGAGGAGGAGGAAGAGGAGGAAGGGGAGCAGGCGAGCGCGGCGGCCGGCC
This sequence comes from Acanthamoeba sp. SK_2022b, assembly GCA_027943245.1. Classification (NCBI taxonomy): domain Eukaryota; phylum Discosea; order Longamoebia; family Acanthamoebidae; genus Acanthamoeba; species Acanthamoeba sp. SK_2022b. The sequence goes on along the minus strand of JANDJZ010000809.1, from coordinate 17,199 downwards.
CGGCGGACGATGACCAGAGCCAGTGGCGCGTGATGCTCAAAGGGAAGCAGAGGCGGTGGTCCATTGTCGCGAGGGGAGAGGAGGAAGAGGAGGAGCCCACCGACGACTACGGCGACGATGGCGACCACGCCACTGAAATGGAGGAGGAGGAGGAGGTGAGGGAGGAGGAGCAGGGGGCGACCGCCGGCGAACCGCTGGTGGACGGCGAGGCGGAGGTCGAGGTCTATGGCCTGCACCGCGGCTGCGACGACGGAGGCCACCCTTCCCCTTCCCCCTCCTCCTCCGGGCCGCAGTCGTCGACCGGTGGGGGGGCGGCCGCCTCGCGCAGACGGAAACGGAGCCGGGGAGAGGGAGAGGAGGAGGAGGAGAGGAGAGAGAAGGAGAAGAGAAGGAAGGAGAGGAGAGAGAGGAAGCGCCTGAGGAAGGAGGAGAAGGAGAGGAGAAGGAAGGAGAGGAGAGAGAGGAAACGCCTGAAGAAGGAGAAGGTGAAGGGGAGGGGCAAGGAGGAGAAGGAGGAGAAGGAGGAGAAGGAGGAGAAGGAGGAGAAGGAGGAGAAGGAGGAGAAGGAGGAGAAGGAGGAGAAGGAGGAGAAGGAGGGGCGCGGCCAGTCGTGGGTTACGGCAAGCAAAGTGAACACGCAGCACCAGTCCCACCGCCTGTCCTGGTGTCCCATCGACTCGGTACCGTCCGGCGAGCTCGTGCGCTCAGATTGCGACGACCTCTCACACACACTCTCCTCTCTCTCTCTCTCTCACATGCACACACTCGGTCGATCGCACGAACGCGCGGGTCGTGTCGTGCAGCCGTGTACGTACTGCCTCAACTTCATGGACGGTCTGCAGAAGGGCTTGAAGCACGGGTCACGCAGGCAGGCCTGCGCCAACCGGCCACACCCCCCCAAATCGCTACCCGGCACCTTCGCCGCAGCCACCAACGAAGGTATGCCCACCACACCTCACAAACGGGCACGCACGCACACCCACTTGATCGAGGGTTGGCTGATGCGTGCTCTGTTCCACGCGTAGAGGACATAGGCACCAAGAACGCAGAGCGGAGGAGCAGCCTGGCAAATTAGAGACAGGCCAGGCTTTCGAGTGCCCCCCCCCCCACCAAAGACTTTTTCTTCGACTACTTCGACTACTTCTTCAAATGGTGTCAAATGTTAAACGAGCTGGTCTTCATCTCGTCCATCCACTCCTTGTACGCGCGAGCGAGGCTGCACCATTCTTCGACCTGTTCCACCCGCAGCCGCAATGGGGGGGGGGGGTTGCACGCCACGAAGAGGTAAGCGTACGTGGCCGTGGCGGTCTGTCGGAATGGGCGAGGAAGGCACGGGGAGCGTACGGTCAACGCGTCTGGTCGCTTCATTGGGTCCAGGCCGGCTCGCGCGATGAGCTGCTGGGAGCCCTCCCCGAGCGTGCTGTGGGGTGTCGGCGGGAAAAAACACGTGAGCGCGTGTGCGGCGATGGCACTGGCGATCACGAGTAGCCGCGGCGGCGGCGGGGCCCGAACCTGATCGCATTGGACAGCACCTTGCGTCGCTGCCCAAACACCTGTCGACACACCAGCTCGAGCTCCTTCACCGGCGCTGGTAGGCCGTACCGCGACCAACACATTCAGTAAATAAAGAGGAAATAAATAAATAAATAAATAATAATGAATAAATAAACAAAATGCTATCAAACCTGGTGCCAAGGGAGTGACGCGCGGCTCTATCCGGACCATCGTGCCCGTAACCTTTAGTGGATATAATAATAAATAAAATAAATAAAATACGTTGGCGGTCAGATCACGCGAAGGGGAAGAGCCAGGACAAGGGGGGTGGGGACAACCTTGGGCGGAGGCACGAAGACAGAGGGCGGCACGTTGAAGCAGGTGTGGGCGGTGCATGACTGCTGCGTCATCACGGACAGCCTGCCGTACTCGGACGTCCCCGAGCGAGCCTCGATGCGCTGTCGTGGCGTGTCGGAGGCGCGTGAGTGAGTGAATGTACACATCCAACCAAATGCCACGCACGAAAACAGACGTTGTGTTGTGTTTTGTGTTGTGTTGTGTTGTGTTGTTGTGTTGTGTTGTGTTGTGTGTTCTCACCTTCCCCACCTCGAGCTGAAACATGAGCGTCATGCTCGCTCGGCCTGTCGTTGTTGTCGTGTCAAAAAACACAAAGACCACGCGTCAGGAGGGCCCGTCAGAGCCCCGCGCTGCTGCCGCTTGCTGGAATGGCAGCACTCTCCGCCCCCCCCCCCGGTACCGTGTGCAAACGGCCCCTCCCTCTCCGGTATCTGTCGCAGCCACTTGAGGAGAAGCTCCGTCGCCACCGCGAAGGGCAGATTGCCCACGATGCGCACCGGGCTCTCTGCGGCGACACCACCAGGTACAAACATCAATGCGAGGGCCTCGTGGGGGACAGCCACACCGCGATGGTGGAGGCGACGACGTCGCAGCGATGACGACAATGGCGGAGTAGTCGGTACCGGCGGCCCAGTCGTCGGCCTTGGGCTCGTTCTTGAGCAGGTCGCGCTCGTCGATCTTGAGCATGTCGCCAAAGACCAGCTCCAGTCGTCCGCCCGACGCCTGCTGCAGCGTCTCCAGCGCCGGCATGAACCTGATTGTGGGCAAGGCTCAGACTCTGCGAGCGCAGGGCCAGGCATCGCGTGCGTGTGCGCGTGCGCATGCATGTGTTGGCGTGTGTGTGTGTGTGTGTGTGTGTGTGCGTGTGTGTGTGTGTGTGTGTGTGTGTGTGAGAGAGAGAGAGAGTGTGTGTGTGTGTGTGACGTTCTGGATACCGTTTGTCCTTTTCGACGACGATGACCTTGCGCGCGCCGTTGGTGAGCAGGCTGCGCGTGAGACTGCCCGGGCCGGGACCCACCTCGATCACGGTGCTCCCACGTAGCGGTCCGGCGGCCCGCGCCAGCTTATCTGCGGCGCGGAGGCACCACACGGCCCATTTATTTTAATTATTTTTATTTATTAGTAAATAATTAAGAAATAAATAAGGAGTTAAGAGATGGGCAACCTGTGATGTTGAGATCGAGGATGAAGTTCTGTGAGAGTTCCTTCACTGCTGAGAGTCGGTACAGACGCACCAACTCCCGAGGCGTGGGCATCGGTGGCAGCTTCAACATCTTCCAAGAGATCAAATGCCGCAGATTGAATTTTTGTTTTGTTTTTCTGTCTTTTTTTTCCGTAACAAAAAAATAATTAAAAAAAGGGGGAAAAATGGAAAATGAACAACCTCAGCAAGCAGGAAGCAGCACGACGGACTTGACCTCGCCGTTGAGGAAGTAGACCTTCTCCTTCTTGGTCTTTATGTCGAGCTGGCCATCGACGTGTCCGTCGACCGCTCCACTGTGCTCCGCCCGCGGGCTGGCGATGGTGTCGGGCGACGAGGCGGCCGTCACGTTCGGGACGCCATTGTTCTTGAGGCCCTCCTCCGTGGTGAGCACCACGAACAGGGCCGTCAGGAACGCGCTGTGCGATACGACGGCGATGCAGTTCTCTGTGTGGCCGTGCAAGTTGGTGAGCCACAAGACCAACACGCTGAGAGAGGAGAGAGATGACAGGAGACCTTCGCGCTGGCGCAGGGCCTGGAGGAAGGTGCGAGCGCGCTGGAGAAGGTCGTCGGTGGACTCGCGCAGGTCGCCCCAGAGCTGGTCGTCGTCGTCCTGCATGCGATCGAAGGAGAAGAGGGGAAACTGCGGCTTGATCTCGGACACCTTCCTTCGCTTGTCGCACGGGTTCTGTCCGATGCGCTCGCGGATGCTCTCCCACACCTCGTAGCGCGGCTGCCTCTGGAGGTGGAAAGTGAGCGATGGCATCGAGCGCTGAGCCACGTTCAGCTGGAACGAACCTCTTCGTTGTGCGGTTGAAAGATCTCCTGGGCGGTCTGTAGCGTGCGGGTGAGGGGCGACACCAGCACCACCTGCCGCCACGGACACGAGATGAAGAAGGCCAGGTGAGGCCCGCTTCGCACACAGGCGCCAGAAGACTGCAATGCGCGTACCTGTGGCTTCATTTGGTTGAGTAGCACGGTGCGGGCCTCGCGAGCTTGCTCCCTGCCCTTCTCGGTCAGGGGCGCATCCAAAAACTCCCACTGCACGCCCCGGCAAGTGCAGGGTTACCAATCTTTGTGCATGTTTCTATAAATGAGTGGAAAGGAGCAACCTTGCGATACTCTTGTCTGCCGTGGAGTCGGGCGGCAACGTTGTGTTCTGCCTCTCCATGCCGAATGAAGTGCACAACCTTGACCTCTGCCAAGTTCACGCTCCTTCCTGTGCTTTGAGTTGCCTTCATGGCTGCGCGTGTTTGTGGGGTGTTCCGCGGTGGCTTTGCCCACTGACAAAAAATTGGCCACGTGGCGCTAAAGGCAGCCTGGCGTCAGGTCCACTGCTCTCCACACAGGGAGATCTTGCATAGAATAGCATACAAAGTGAAAGGGTACGCCATCCTGACTACCAGAAAGCTCCATCAGCAGTTCTTCAAGGAACAGCTTGGCTACAAATCTTTGCTCAAGTGCCAGTAGGTTACATACGTGATTAACTTCTCACAGCTGCTACAAAGAGGTGGAAGAACGGACAAATGCAGGAAGGGATATATCAAGAGAATAGAAAAGCTGAAACTTATTTTATTATAAGCAGGCGCCGTAGTTAAGTGGTAAAATTCTCGCTTAGGGTGCGAGAGGCCCCGGTTCGATTCCGGGCGGCGCCCAATCCTTTTGCCCCAACGCGCCAGATGGTTGAGGTCACACACCTGGTGCTTGTGGCACCATTCCCATCACCATTACCTGGCCTCAGACTGTGGCCCCAGCCCAAGCCCGAGGTCACCAGAGTGCTGACACCTTTCTATTGTAACCAATGGTAACGCATGTGCTGTTGATGAGGAGCTCTCGGCAGTTGCCTGATGTCGGGGCTTGCTGCTCAGTGTCGACAAGAAATATTCGTGCAATCTGTCTGTTTGGTGTACTGCCGCGTTCCATCTTCGTCTTTGCAAGATGGTGAAACGGTGGCTTTTGTGCGCCTCGCTGGCCCTCTTCCTCGCGGTAGGCTTCACCGCCCCAGCCCCTCCCGAACAGATCCGCCTGGCCGTCACCGGTGCGTATCTCCAAAGATCGCCAATTAAATCAATTAACTTGGTTTAATTTTGGTTGTGTGCAGGCGTGAAAGGCGAAATGGTGGTAGGTTGGGCTACGTTGAGCAGCGCTGGAAGCAAGGTGCAGTACACGTGCTCGGGGTGCGGTCAGTACGTGGTGGAGGGCACGGCCAGCTACTACTACATGCCTTGGATTCCCCTCTACACCTCGCCTCAGATTCATTGTACGACATGTGCCCTTTCACTATGCGCACGTATGCCGCTGACCAGTTGTCGTGTGCGCGTGCAGTCGCTACTCTCCGCCATCTCAACGCGTCTACTGTGTACGACTCCCTCTGTCCTCGATTGCGCCAGCGTTCGCTCACGCGTTCTCCAAATGTTGATTGAACGGCAACGTAGCTATTCGTACCGCGTGGGCGACGATGCGAGTGGCTGGAGCGACTTCTATCAGTTCACCACCGAGCCCGAGGTCGCCCCCACCCCCGACAGGCCCATCCGCATCCTGTCAATCGGCGACGAGGGCGCCACCGCCGACTCCAAGGAGGTGCTGGCAGCGATGATGACCGCCGACCAGAAGCTTCACTTTGATCTGCTTGTCCATGCTGGCGACATCAGGTATACAAACCTCAGCGTCATCTCTTGCCCCCGCCTCTCTCTCTCTCTCTCTCTCTCACACACACACACACACACACACGCACGCACGCACGCACTGCGTCACTGTTTCTGCTGTTAACTGTTATTGAACCGCTACGGGACAGCTATGCCAACGGTGTGCAAGAAATCTGGGACGTGTGGGGTAGGCTTACGCAGCCGCTGGCCAGCCACCTGCCCTGGATGGTGGCCGTGGGCAACCACGAGCTCATCGACCTCCTCTTGCCCTTCATCTACCGCTTCTCCATGCCTGGTAACTTCCCCGCCCACCCGAAGCGCTATTCGTTTTAATTTTATTTATTTGTTTTAATTTATTTTATTTGTTCGCTCTCGCAGCGGTGCAGAGCGGCGGCACCTGGGGCAACCTGTACTACAGCTGGGACTATGGCAACATCCACTTCATCGCCCTTGACTCGGAGTCGTTCGAGTACTTTGAGATGTCGCCGCAGCACGTGTGGCTCAAGCAGGACCTGCGCAACGTCAACCGGACCAAGACCCCCTGGGTTGTGGCCTTCTGGCACTCCCCCTGGTACTGCTCCAACACCGGTACGTGTCACCCACCTTTTTCGTTATTCATAGAAATGATGATTATATTCTCTATTAATTTATTTTAATTTTGTTGCGGCAGTGCACCAGTGGGACGGCTGGCTGATGAAGGAGAGCTTCGAGGACCTGTTCTACCAGTACAAGGTCGACCTGGTTCTTCAGGGTACAGGCGACACCCCTCCTCCCAATCTCTTCCTCAGCGTGTCGGCAACTGGGGCGCCACGTCATGCTCCACCCGGTAGCTCACACGCGCTTTGCTGCGGGGTGGCGGCTCCACACAACCACCACCAGGACACGTGCACGCCTACGAGAGGACGCACCCGGTCTACAAGGGCAACGTGACGGCTGATGCTCCTGTCTACATCACCAACGGTGTGGGCGGCAACGGCGAGGGCCTCTACAAGCACTGGCAGCAGCCCCTGCCCGCCTGGGCGGCCAAGTCGTGCGTTTCCTCTCTCGTTGTCGACTTATTGCCCGCCCCGGGGCGTTAGACGAGACGCCGCCTGGGACCAATCTCGCGTGTGTGTATGTGCGTTTCCGATAGGGTGTCGGAGTACGGCTTTGGCTACTTCGAGGTGTACAACGCGACCCACCTTCACTGGACCATGAGGCGATCCAGCGACAGCGCCGTCATTGACGACGCCTGGCTCGTGCGCCCTGCCATCCGTCGTTGAAGCCTGTGTGCTACATCGAACGGAAATCGCGTGTGGTCTTGTGATCAGTGTTTTTTTTTTTGTCGATTGATGATCTACAACCTCATACCCTTTCTACAACCGTCCTGATGATTACCTTGCAATGCCAATCTCCTCATCATCTTTCCAGCATGCATTGCAAAAGCTTGGCGAAACAGTTGGTGAGGTCAGCGGATGCCGCCAGCAAACCCTGTCGTTTTGTGCGGAGGTATTAATAAACTAATAACGTATTTTGTGATTATAAAATTACAATAAATAGGCAGTGAAGGAACCGTTTGAGTGTTGCGGCGGGTCTGAGCCCTGAACACCACAGGAGTAGGCGACCCCAGCTGCAGGAATTGCTCTCGAATGTGGGCCACGGCGGTGTCCATCTGCACGACGAGTTGATCACTTGGCGAGGCCAACGCCTGGAAAAGCAAGCAGCCCGTCAGGCCAACTACATCGCTGTCAGGTGACCACACCAGAGAGCGTACCGCCTTGGTGGTCTCCACGAGCTGGGCAGTTGCTTTCATCAGCGCAGCTGCTGCCTCGGCGTTGGTGCCCTCTTGCTCCTTTACGGTCTGCTCGTGGGCATTGTGGGATGTCAGCAGTCAGCACTCATTTTCAAGAGTGCTGCCCAGTGTGTACCTCGACGACCACTCTGGCCTGGGCGACCGCCTCCGCGGGCGTTCGGCTCTTCACCGCTTGGGCGAGGCTGCTGAGGGCTGTGTTGGCGAAAGGGTCTAATTCAGGCAAGTACATGTGATGAAGAGTGGATTGATCGGCCATTACCCTGGTCAAATTTCTCATAGGAGAAGTCAAAACTGCTCTTGATGCGACCCTCCGACGAGAAGATGTCTCCTGCCTCCTTGAGCGCTCGGACCTGATGTCACGCAAGATCGTGAGCGGCGGCTCTCGTGGAGAACGCTTGGACCGCCTACCAGCCTGACCACCGCAGTCTTCACGTCTTCCGCTGCCTGTTGGTCGTGTGCGGCCTCCCTGGACCTCTTCATCGCAGTCTAGTCCGAAAAGGAAGCGTGAGCTTGAAGGAACGGGAGGTGAAACAGGAAGGCCAGCCTGTACTATGACGGCCGTGACGGCGCTGCTGATCCTAGGCACCAAAGAGGCCAGTTTCGTTTGAAGGGGTGCCCCCCGCGGAGACACGATCTCCCTGTTCTCCGTGTACTTCAGCACCTTGCCAGCGGCATCCTCGAACTGCTCCAGCATGGGGGCAAAGTTTTCTCTCCTGCGTTCATCAGGCAATTAGTGGAACAGAGAGGAGCAAATAGATGACGACGAGGCGTACTTAGGGTCACACAGGTACTGAAGAACAGTGACGGTGTGTTTGATGATCAAGACTCCGCGCTTGTTTTGGTTGTCCTCCATCATATCGCACAGCTGGGCAAGCCGCTCGAGGAAGTCCTTCATGTGTTGGGCAAGCCGCTCCTCGCAGGCCTCCCTGTCGAAGCCCGCCATACGGCCGCGGTAGGCCTGGACCTCGCGCTGAAGGTTGACCTCGGCCAGAGTCATGCCATCGATCACCTGTCTACATAGGTTTGCCTCCTCGTTGTCCAGTGTCATCTCTAGAAAGGAGTTCGACAGCCTGCGAAGGGTTGGCGGTTCGGGTTGAGCTATGTAGGTGGCGTGGAGGAAGGTCAAGAGTTACCTTATCACTGCCCTGAGGGAGTTTTCGATCTCTATGCTAGTGCCACGCTCGAGCTCCGTGAAGATGGTGACCCCTCTCTCGACGAGCGTATGAATGGCGCGTGCCAGTTCCTCAGCCTCCTCTCCCGTCTTGAGGGTGACAACACCAGAAAAGCGGAGTGTTGTGCTCATCCTTTGCTGAAGTAGCCGTGAGCTTTGCTTTCCAACAGGCGTTGGCGTATGTCTTTACCAGCCAATGTTCCTGCTGGAAACCAAAAGAGGAGCTGAGTAAAAATAAGGAATGATTCACCACGATAAGGACCCATGGCTAAACAAGGTAAAGCTTGCCTTCCTAACCGGCGAACCTAGGTTGTATCATCTTCCATTTATCCTTTTTCGCCAGACCTGCAGGACGTGGCCCGCAGGCCATCCCTTCATCCCTTTGCAGCGACGGCACGGGTGAGCTTCGCGCGGCCGCGCACAGGCGCCTGCTTCGCAGGATGCCCAGGAGAAACAGACATGTATCTGTAGGGCTCCACGAATGATTTTAAATTCTGCGATTTAATATCCGGAGCTCAACCCATGTCATTGGGTAGAATGGCGGACGGCGTTATCAAACTCCGGGTGGAGAGTTTGTTGGTGGACCGGTTTGTTCTTGGGAAGTTGAGCAGTTCAAGTGGATTGAGGTGCGAAATCTTGTTGTGTGGATTGGGACTTGAGTTAGGTTCAAATCTGCTCACAAAAAACCAAATTTGTCTCAAAAAGATGGAGCCCAGATCGAAATCAAGCTTTTCTGGGGTGTTCACGCTCAGGACCCAGTCCGAGGCGAATGAGCTTGCACGCGCGGTCACTACGCTCGTAGAGCGGGGTGTCAACATCTTCCAGGAGCTCGAGCAGGGGACCAGCGGCGAGATCGAACAAACCCTCAAAGCCGTCATCGAGTCTCTCTACCCTTGGCCATTTATTTCCTTATTTTATTTGTTTTTTTCTGTGTTTTGTTTTTTTAATAATGTTTTCGAGTATTTATGTTCTAACCCGCTTGCCTGTGATCCGTGCAGACTGTCGCATTCTTTCAAGAACTTGACGCTCGATGCGGCTGAGACGGAGCAGTGTCTGCAGGTGATCGAGGGTATGTGTGCGGCCGAGGCCGCCGTGCAGCGCGAGGTCCAGGCCTACCGCGGCCGCCCGGATAGCAGCGACGACAGCATGAAGGAGCTGCGCAACGAGCAGCTGGCCATGCACATGCAGGCCTTTCTCTCGCGGCTGGCCGAGCTGTGCGACATGATGGAGGACAATCAAAACAAGCGCGGAGTCATGATCATTCGTCAGGCCATCGTCCACCTGCAGTACCTTCGTGACCCCCAGTACGCGGCCAGCCTGCTCACTTGAGAGACTTCTTCAAGCCCTATGCGCGTGCCGTCTCACACCTTAACACGCACACGCACACGCACACGCAACACTCCAGAAACTTGGACTTTGATGCCAAGCTTAAGCAGTTCGAGAAGTCGGCCAACATGGTGGTGAACTACGTGCTGAACAGGAAGAACGTTGCGCCGACCGACTCCCCCCTGTATGCCAAGCTCGCCTCCTTGCACGAGCGGCTCGTCCTCGCCATTGCCAACGTCTCGGTAGCACCACTCCGCACTCCCCACTCCCGGTCTTTTTCTCCCCAGTGCTCTATGGGCTAACATTAAGGGCGCGGTGGTCTTCAGTCTGCCTCGTGGGCAAAGCACTACAATTCGCTCAACGACCCAAAACCAGTTGCTGATGAGAAGGCGGCCGTTGTCGCCCTAGTGCGTTGCCCACCTCCTGCCATCGTGTTCGAGCGTGCTCGGCAAGTGTCTCACGTGGGCGGGCAGGCGCACTGTTTGAGGGAAGCCGGCGAGATCTTTACCGTGAATGAGGCCCGCATCAAGACCGTATTCAACTTCACCTACAATAAAATAGACCAGGGTACTGGCTTCCTCAGTTGCGTGTTTTTTATTATTATTTTGTTTTTTTTGTTTTTTTTTGTTTTTTTTTGTCTAGTGGGAAGTGAGAGTGAGCAGCCTTTCTCAAGACGCATGCGCGCGCACGCACATGCGCACACAGCTTTGAACAGCCTGTCGCAGGCGGTGCAGAAAGGAGAGCGTGCCAGGGCCACCACGCAAGCCGGAGTCATTGCTGATGTACGTCGACATGCCCTTCTCGCTCTCTTAGAGCTGCATGATCCCAACCAACCAACCAACCAACCAACCAACCAACCAACCAACCAACCAACCAACCAACCAGGCCCTGAGGCAAAGGAAGGGGACCAACCCACAGGAAGCCGTCGCGATCAAGCTGGCCGGCCTGGAGCTCGTCAAGGCCACCCATGACGTATGCGGCGCCTTCTTGCGTTGCGGCCACAGCTCATGCTGACCCATGGCGGTGCGCTGTATGTAGGCGCTAGACAACCCGAACAACAAAAACGTCACGGAACTGGACAAGGTCATGGAGAACGTCAAGGCGCAGTTCCTCGAGCTGTCCTCTCCGGTCAACCAACAAGCCAAGCCCGATAGACTCAAGGTTCAAGCTCTTTCTCTCACACACAAGAAGCTTGTCATGTGTTGACCCCTCCCCTCTTTTCCTCGCCTCTGTCGCCACATGCGTAGTTGGACCTGCTGACGGCGTCGACGAATCTCTCAAACTGTCTATCCGAGCTCACCTCCCCGCGGTCACCGCGCCCCATGCGGTCGCCACGACTTGGCTAAGCTCCGCCGCGAAGTACGGCGCCTAGAGCTGGTCGAGTCATCAAGGTGACCTTACCCGATGATACCTGTACTTCTATGGTTGATCCTTCTATCAAGGATATGTGGAAGAGCGTGTATGGAGATAGAAACGATATAGAAACAATATATTGATGATCAAGCCAGTTGTGGTGTGCCTCTGCGTGAGCCAATGAACAATCAAAAGAGAAAGCACACAACCGCCAAGTTTTCTTTTGACGTTTCTCTGTGCAACCCAAAATCGCGCATCGCGATCGCATCTGTTGGTCCCTCCTGTGGAAAACCTTCAACCTCGACTCCAAGTGGCGCGAGAGATCGCTCCCAATTAGGAATGGGTACACCGTCACATCACCTTGATATGAATTCAATTTCAAAAAGTAATCACATTCTCCCCAGCGAGAAGAGACACCACGGGAAAAGACACCTCGTCTCTGACCGAGTTCGACCACCCTCCCGGTAGCGGCGAGGGGCCCAAGAGCTTCTTCGCCAGGTCACTTGCCCTTCCCCGATAACCACCATTTTCTATATATTATTTTTATTTCATTATTTATTAGGTCAACCACAAAACACTGGCAGTTGGCTCACCACGGTGCATGCCCACGCACGCACCGCGCGCGCCAGGCTGTTCTGGCGACGAGAGGAGGGTTCGTCTATTCCGCCGGCGTCGCTCCCGCCGGCGTCGTCCCTGCGCGGGCAGCACAATGCCGCACCGGCATCCGCGCCGGTGTTGCGGCGAGAGTCGGTCAAGGCCAAGGAGGCCGCGGCGACCAACGGACACGCGGGCAAGGAGCATGCCCTGAAGCCGCCGCGGGAGGGCTCGACGGACATCGCCGGCGGAGCACAGCAGCCGTTGATGTCCGCGCCCGAGCCCGTCGCCTCGCCGCCTCTCCTGGGCAAGCTTCTCGGCATCTCGGGTGAAGATGCCGCGGTACCCCTCCCTGCCTGTGCGTGTCATCACACGCCCACGCCCACGCCCAATGTGACGTGTGCCATTTGAATTGTGTAGACGCGCAAGAAGTACTGGATGCCGGACGAGTTGAGCACAACGTGCTACGACTGCGAGACCGTGTTCTCCACGTTCAAGCGGCGACACCACTGCCGTGTGTGCGGCCAAGTCTTTTGCTCCAAGTACGTACGCGTCTATGTGTCACACGCCACGGTCGACGTAATCTCCAACACGTGTCGCACGCTTGTGGCATTGGCGGGTGAACCCCCGACCAGGTGCTCGGACCAGTCGCTTCCCGGCGAGCAGTTTGGCTACATGGGCCCCGTGCGCGTGTGCAACTACTGCTACAACCTCCATAATACGGTGATCATCTCTCTCTCCTTTCGCCGTGAGACGCACTGCGGCGACCAGCTGTCTAACGCACACGCGCACGTGTAGGGCTCCGTCACGAGCGGCACGCCCGAGAAGCGGGACAAGAAGATCTTCCGTTCGCACACAATACAAAACATGAAGGAGACGGTACCACCACAGCCTCGGCACCAGTGCGCGCTCGTGTGCGCGGCCGGACCGGGTCTCTCAGACGGGTGATGGTGCCACAGGAAACGCCAAGCTACACAAACGAGATTCACGAGGCAGACTACAACACCGCCGAAGTGCACGCGCCTGTCACTCCCCGTGTGGAGTCCAGGTACGCCACGACGGGGCAGGGCAGGGCCCACAGCCCGTGGCCGCGTGACTGAAACGATTTTGTTGTCCAAAAACGCGACTCATCTAGGAGGCGGAGCCGATCGTTCTCATCCACCCGTTCGCGCACGCTCGACCCCGGGAACCTGGAGAACCTCTCCACGTCGCCCGTCCTGCCCACCGAACCAGGTGCTGTACCCGGGGGCAGCTTGGCGTCTGCAGAGTGGCAACCCGCACTCACTCACGCGAGCTCACACGCCCATGTACAGAGGCGCTGTTGTCGACCACGCTCCAGCGGTTCCCTGTGACGCCGCTCCACCCGTCCAGAGCCCGTACGCCCGGCACACTTTCTCTACCGAGATATATTTTATTTATTTATTTATTATTTGGATTTATGTATATATATTCGTTTCATTTGCTGAGCACTGTGCGCGCAGCCAAGGAGAACGAAGCCGAGGCAACGCCAGCTCCGTGCGAAATCGAAGTGGAGAAGGAGATCGTCAAGACTTGTCTCGACGACGCCGACTCAATCAGCTGGACCACGTGGCTCATCAACGGCGAAGAAGGCACTCATTTCTTCAGATTTATTATTATTATTGAATATTTATTATTATTTTATTTTTTGCTTATAACTGACTACACATGTTAATCCAAATTACAGTGAGCAGTAGCACCAACTCGGGCAGCGAGAAGAACCTGCTGGCACTTGCGGCCATTGTGCCCACGGACGAACAAGCGCATCCGCTGCCGCTCGTGCAGGGCGACGAGACCCCGGTCGAGGCCGTGGCCGATCGACCGGAAGAGGACTCCTCCTACCAATACAAGATCAGCCAAAAGATGCTCACCCGAAAGGACGACATGATGTTTTCCTCAGGTACGCCAGTGTCTCAGGTGGGGTGTGTGTGTGTGTGTGTGTGTGTGTGTGTGTGTGTGTGTGTGTGTGTGTGTGTGTGTGTCGTGTCGTGTCATGCGTGGGTCTGGAGGGTGAGATGGTCTGATGACCGCCACCATGGTGTAAGCAGACAGCATCTCCCTGTTCCCCGAGCGCGAGGAGTCGCGGCGACGCGCCAACACCATTCCCAATGACGTCACTTCGCTCTACCACAAGGTACTATTATTATTATTTATTCCAGTTCACACTTGGCAATCCGTTTGAAGAGGGACTCATGAGCCCCCGCCCCTTCCCAGGTGAGCGAATCGCACTTAGCCAAGGTTGTGCAGCGGCTTGTCGAAACCGAACAGCTGTCTCCCGAGTGGGAAGGTATCGCGCGTAAACCACTTATTGGCAATTATTGGCAATTGACCAATTGTCCAATTCTGGTTTGATTTGAGCAGACATCATCACGGACTTCGTCAAGATGGTGTGCAGCAAGGTGAGCCTCGACGTGAAGTCGGGCGATGACCTTGACATCCGCCACTTTGTCAAGGTAAACGCGGCCACGTCAACACACACACCACACACACAAAAGTGTCACACTAACACTCGCCCGCAGGTGAAGAAGATCGTCGACGGCTCGATCGGGGACTGCACCTACATCGAAGGCCTGGCGTGCTCCAAGAACGTGGCCCACAAGAAGATGAAGTCCAAGGTCCAGAACCCGCGCATCCTGCTGCTGTCCTCGTCGCTCGAGTTCCAGCGCACGGCCCGCTTCTCCTCGTTCGACGCGCTGCTCCAGCAGGAGAAGCAGCACCTGCAGATCGTCGTCAACAAGATCGCCGCGCTCAAGCCCGACGTCGTGGTCGTCGAGAAGACCGTGTCTCGTCTCGCCCTCGAGTTCCTCCTCAAGGTAGGGCTACGGGCTCTTGGCTCCTCCTTGCCCCCCCCCCCAAATGTGGCTGCTCTGCGTGCGGAAACTGACCGTGTGCGTCATGACGCGCGCTCTCTGCGTGCAGGCCAACATCTCGCTGGTCTTGAACGTGAAGCCATCCCTCATGCAACGCATCTCCCGGTTCACCAACGCCGAGATCCTTCCCTCCACGGGTACCGCCCTCTCTCCCCCCGGAGGGTTCGCGGCCACAGGCCACCGTGAAGATGTCGGCCTCGCTGACCGGGTTGACGTCAATCGCGCGTCTACACAGACAACGTGGTCGTCAAGTCGACGACAATCGGCACTTGCCAAAACTTCCGAGTGGCTTTGTACAAGGTTTGCCCGCAAATATTTATTTATTTTATTTATTTCTAATATTTATTCATCAAATTTATTTGGTGCGCAGGGCGAGTGGGGCCGCAAGACGCTGCTGTTCTTCGAGGGCTGTCGACGACACCTCGGCTGCTCCATCATCCTGCGCGGCGGAGACCTGGCCACCCTCCAAAAGGCCAAGCGTGCCTTGCTGGTACGTACAGGCAGCTTCGCCGGCGACCATCCCCCGCTTGCTCGCTGACCGCACAGGATCTCTGCCGCAGTTCGCCGTCCACGTGGGCTATAATCTGCATCTCGAGCGGTCGGTGCTCTTCGACATCTGCGCCACGCCCACCCTTCCCGAGTACGCTTTCCCTGACCTATTTTTCGTTTATTCATTTTTTATTATTTCCTATTTATATTTCTATCCAACAAAACCAATAATAAAATAATAATAATAAATAAAATAAAAAACAGGCCGTCCAAGGGGCCGGAAGTCACGCGTGACGATGCGGCGACGTCGGCAGCCGCTGAGGAGCCAAGCAACGGCGGCGACAACGGCGAGGCGGAGGAGACCGACGCGTCGTCGAAGTCGACGGCAGTTTCGACGACGGCTGACTCAGGCAAGCAGGGAAGCAGCAATGGCAACGGACAGGCCGCTGCCGCTGCCGCTGCCGGACCGATGCTCGTGTCGTCGTCGGCCCTCGTGTCCTACCCGCCCATGTTCAAGCCCGAGGCCGTGAAGAACTACTCGCTGTGCTTCCCCATCAACGCGCAGTACCCGAACCTCGTCGAGGCCCCCGAGGAGGACCTCCCCGCCGTGGAGGGCGTGCGCAGCGAGCACCTCTCCGGCTATGGCCTGTTCGACTACAAGAGCCTCTTCGTGTTCGAGGACAACAAGGCCGACGAGGAGAAGGGCGAGGAGGGCGCCCGCGAGGGGCCGCTCAAGGTTCAGAAGAAGGCCAAGGCACGTCTCTCACGACAAGGCGCCGTGTGTGTGTGTGTGTGTGTGTGTGTGTGTGTGTGTGTGTGTGTGTGTGTGGTGTCGCCTGCGCTCCATTGTGTCGGCTAACAACGCATGGCGCGTGCAGATGGGCGAGTCTCCCTACAACGAGCAGAGCATCGTGTACATGCATTCGCTCTGCTGTCGCGCGACCTCGTTCCATTGCCTGCCCTTCAAGATCCACCTCATCGACTTCTATTCCCTGGTACAACGCGCACCCATACACGCACTCACACTCTTTCTCTTGCACGGCGCGGTTGTGCGGCGTGGCTTACGACTCAGCCTGATCCCATGCTTGGCATTTTGTGTCGACAGAACGACATGACCCTGGGCCAGTTCTTGGAGCGCTACTGTTTCGACACCTCGTACAAGTGCACCAACAAGAAGTGCGGCCGGTACGCCTCTGTCCTCCCAGCAACTCTATCACATTCTTTCATTTATTTATTTTTACGAATAATTTAATTTTTGATTGAAATATTTATTTTGGTCTTCAGGTCGATGATGGACCACGAGCGCGCGTTCTTGCACGCCAACGGCCGAATCAACGTGACCGTGTACGAGTACAAGTTCGAGGTACGACCTTGCGCGCCTTGGTGCCTGCCACCAGCCGCTCACACGCAGCACCAACCTTGTGGCCCGTCCTATATTCCATGCAGCTGCCGGTGCCCAAGACCGACCAGGTGCAGATCTTCAGCTTCTGCAAGGTGTGCGGCAAGGCCACGCCCTTCATCCCCATGTCCGAAGGTGATCCGCCCACCCAGTTCTCGCAAGCGTTGCCGTGGGTCACGCTAAATGGCCGTTCGATTGTTGTGTGATGATGATGATGATGTGTTGCAGAGACGTGGAAGTATTCGTTCGGCAAGTTCCTGGAGTTGTCCTACTACAACGAGTTCGTGAAGACGTCGTCCGAATCGTGCGGACACTCGCCCCACAAGGACCACACGCGCTGCTTCTTCTCCCAGAACCTCGTACGTAGACCGGGTCCCAACAATCTAAGAGAGACAATACAACAATATAAATAACAATGTATAAATAAAACAATAAAAGATATATGTATATAAAAATTAACAATTTAAAATAATAATGTATTAAATAATTA